>RJWH01002357.1:83269-146413 GCA_004363575.1 Solenodon paradoxus | reverse complement strand
CTCCTAAGGGGAAATGTGAGAACTAGAAGGAAAAGCTCTATTCAGTTCTTCCTCCAGCAGCAAAGTGCTTCAGTGATTTGTGCAAGTGACCTGGAGGTAAAGAAGGCCTTAATGCCCAAACTGTCCCTTTCTGACCTGCATTTATTCTATATAAAGTTCATCTCCACCACCACCACATAGAAATGCAATGAAACAAAGTGTAACTATTTTTCTATCAATAAAACTGTCTATGTAAGTTACTGAAACAGTAACATGCTATAGCAAACACCCTAAGGGAACCCTCTTAAGACAAGCACTATTTATACTCCGCTGTTCATTTCTAAGATGGACACGCACAAAAATAAGCACTGCTAGTCTCTTGAATTCTTGACTTCCAGTATATCACACAAGTTCCCAATAGCATTTAAATCTAAAAGATAACTACTTCTCCATCAAAAACTCCATCAGCTTAAGCTTCACTTTCAGGTTTCTTAGTTTCACCCAATAATATTCTTACCTTACAGAGTCTAAAAGTCCAAGAATAACAAAGGCTTAGGTTGTGTCTATGCCTGGAATATAGTATTTTAAAAACGTTTGTTGACAGGAAATGAATTCTCAAGAGCCTGAACCAGAGTCTAAAATTACTCTGGATTGGACATCAGTGCCGCATGTTGACAAAACTAATCAGGCAACCCTTGTTTTCAGGGCCCAATAAAATTTCCTCAAGTTTCCCTGTCACATATATTATTTAAGCCACTGCTCAAACCTCCAGTTCTCCTCATTAACTATACCACTCACCAGAGGAACTTCCTCACCCCTCTCACTCTCACCTCTGCATCCTACAGCTACACCGATACCTCTAAGCTATAATCTCCACTTGACCCATCCTGAGCACCCTTCCTGCATCCAATCACTTCTAGCTTTGCTCCTCTCCACTGATCTTATACATCTTTATCTTTTCTAGATAGAAACTTCTCTGTAAAGCTTCTCTGCTAGTTCTCACCTTCTTGAACATTCTCACAGCTACTATCTTGGGCCAAGCTTTCATTATTTATTGCCTGAATATCATAATAACCTACTAAAAGGCCCGACCGCCGCTAGTTTTATCAATCTCCAACCCCAGTGCTGCCAGTCATCTTTCTAAAATACAAATCTAGCTGTGTTATTTTGTTGTTTAAAATCCATCCATCCAAAATAGAACACACACTCCTTAGAGATAACAAAGAAGCCTGCTTGTATTTCCAACTGTATCTCTGTCTGCCATTCCAGTAGCACCCCAGTGTCCTAAGCAAAGCAACCTGCTTTTCTTCAATGACCCCTATTGACTCGGGCCTCCAGGTTTTTGCCCAGGCTATTCCTTCTACTTGGTTTTCCCAACTCATCTTTCAAGATAAGCCTTAGATATGTTGTTATACCTACTAAGCACTCTCATAGCACCCTGTGTTTCCCTTTGTGGCTGTTATCACACTTAACTCAAATGGCTTATTATTTATTTGTCTCTGCCTCTACCCTGTAAGTTTCATCAGGGGACAGATCAGATCTACTCTGCACACCACTGTATCACCAGTACTGATTACACTATCCAGCACATAGTAGGCACTCAGTAAGTATCCGAGTGACTGATTAAATCATTACCATCACCGTAATAACACACCAGCTAAACACGTATTCAGTACTTATTGTGTGGCAGGCACTGTTCTAAGTACTTCACATGTGTGAACTCATTAACTCCTCACGAGAATCCTAGATACTATTATCTTTATGTTACAAATAAATAACTGACACAGAGATGTTAAATAACATGTGCAAGGTTATTTAGCCATTAAATGACAGAGTCAGGACCTGGACAATGAATTCCAGAGCCTAGTTCTTAACCATTCCTCCAAACTGCCTCTCTTCTATACATGACACAGCTCAAATGTCACAACCCATGGAATCCTTCCCTTGTCAACCAATCTGAATTATATATCTATTTTCTGTATCCCAGGACACCCCACGTACTCCTTCAGCATAGCATTCATCACACTGCACTCTAAGACACGGTGTCTATTCTTACTACTCCTGAGTTTCTTGAGGACAGGGACTTTGACCTGTCTTAATCTTCTTTGCAACCTCAGCGCATAGCACAGGTGAACAGCTTTGATGGCTGGATGGAAGGATAACAGAGTTGGAGCGTAAGCATTCATTTTCAGATGGTCCACCAGGTGGCAGAAGAGGACAGAGCTGAAGGGAGGATGGGCTGCCTTACCTTTCACAGTGGTCACTTTCTTCAGGATGAACTCCCCATCGCCACACAAAGTCACCGTAACCATGGCTCCGGATATGCCATAACCCCAAATCACTGCCCCTGAAGGTTCCTTCTGCAGCACCATGTAATCACTGATATATGAAGCAAACCTAAAATCGACATCTAAAGAAATTAGCAAACACTTAGAAGAGCATCATGAGGTTAAACAGCAAGGAACATATAATCTTTATAGAAAAGAACCTGAATAGATCCAGTCCTTTTAGTCTTCTAAAACTAGATCCTACTCCTCCTAGTTAGGTAAGCAACATAACAAGAACAGTGCCAACAATGTGTCATGGTACAAAATGACCAATGAGAAAAAACAGTCCTTGATCTTCCTTGGCTCTCAGGTTTGACCCTAATGCTTGATTCTCTCCCCACAAATCATTTCTTTTATGCACCCCACAGATGGTATTTATAAGAAAAATAAACCACTTCCTTCCCCTGCGTTCCATTACCACGCCCACTCCTAGTGGCTGGGAATAAAGAAGCTGGCCTCTCTCCAACACAGCCTTCTCTAATCCTTTTTCTCCACTCTTTTTCTCCCCCTTTTCATCCTACCTGTGTCAATTTTTCTCAAATATTCCCCTTTAATGTGCTTTTTTGACAACCCACTGAAAATTCTAAATAATCATTTATGAATATCTGTGATAAGTCGGCTAAGGTAAATTCAGTTAAATTAAGATATGAGATCCAAAATGTCAAAATGTCTAAACAAAAGGACATTCATCACAATTTAACCCACTTCACAAGTTAAATTATACAAAAAGAACGAGAGGGCAAGCATTTGAAACTGTGGATTCTATTCTAAACTCACTAGCAAGACCAAATAAGAATGCACTTTAACAAGATCATTCCTATTTTTAACATCCAGCCTATATTGAAGTATTTTATTAATAACAAGCATCTATCCAAAGTATCTGTGAATTCTTCATCAAAACTTAACAAAGGGGGGGGGGCCTTCTTAAGCTATGTCTCATTTTGTCTGAACTAAACAGACAAAAATTTCTAGAAAAATGAAGATTTATTTAAAAGGGTTTTAAACAAAAATGATAGGCAGGAAAGAGAATCAGAACTAATAAGGTTGACATTTTCCTCCCCAGAAGCTACAAATGAGGCCAGCCCCTTAGGCTGTCCTTAACAGGGCAGCACAGCTAACGAAGGGGAGGCGTTACAGCCTCAATGGCCTATTTATGCAGCACTCTGCATACCAGTTCAGTCCCCAAACATCTTCAATTCTCTTATGAGTTAGTGCCATCATGAAACCGAGGATCATCCAAAGGCCTACAGAACTGGAGATGCACAGCTACCTAAAATGAAATGCTCTAACACCCCAGAATTGCATAAGCACGTTGGCAGCTGCAAAAGGGAAGGGGAGAGGCGCATGTGTGGGAGGGCTTTGTCTTGGGTAGGTGCTTCAGCTGGAACAAAAACTGAAACCAGAGGCCTAAGAGTAAAGTAGCAAGAGGGTGCAGATGGGTGGGGAAGCGCATGGAGAAAACTGACTGCTGCCTGCCTTGCAAATAGCGACCCTAGATGGGTGCAGTTGCTCTGTCAGAGGCTAAGGGAAATAAACTTTCCCAGTCAGTCTAATGGCACCAACACCCTCTGTGCACATGTTTTCTGCTAAGTTAAGGAATGTTAGAGGTGGGACCATCTTTCACACCCCGGAGACATAATCATGTTATTTATTTCAACAAATTGAGACTAAAGTAGATTGTCATTTTTTAAATAGCTTCATATTAATTAATTCAACAGATATGTATTGATGCCTACTATGTGTCAGGTACTATTTTAAGCATTGAGGATTTAACAAGGAAAGAAAAGGTAACAAAAGCAAAAATCCTTCCCAAGCAGGGAGCTTACTGGGCAGCTCATTTGTGGTAGGCACATGCTAAATACACCCAGACATCAAACATCTTTGGCCTCAAACCACATAAGTAGTTTATAATAGGGTTAGAAACCAAACGATCTGATTCCAAAGTTACTGCGATTTCCATTCTACCACAGTTAGACACTAGTGATAAATCAAAGGAAGGTCAAATTCATTCAGGCAGGGTCTAGAAGCCTTGGGCTCCCAGCTCTTCACCTATGGAAATTTACAACTGTTGGTAACAAAAAAAAAAAAAAAAAAAAAAAGGCCCCAGTAGGTTCTTGAGCTCCCAGGCAATGGAAATTACTTGGAGCGCAGACTTTGCCTCAAAGTTTATGAAAATCTATACATAAGGGTGCCAGCAGGGAGGACAGGACTCCAAGGTGCATGGGGTTTTTGAATCTTCGAAGTCCAATCAGACAGTTTTGTTGTGAGGGGTGTTGGGGTGGTCGCTCCTCTTCAGGTCATTGTTCTTTCTCCCTTTTATGAATCGTGAGAAACAGCTCACATTGCATATCCTTTCGTCCCTTGTTCTGACTGGTGTTACCAGATTAGGAACTGGTAACCCCAGAAATACAGACCTGGGACGTTTCTAGGTAAGACCGCCTTCACCCACCACCAAGACTTTGGAACGGGAAGTAGTCAGGCAAACTATGGGATTTTGACTCACCAATTAGGCATTGCATATGAAGGGGTAGATAAGTTTGGATAAGGAAAGTTGGAGGAGTAGATAAAAATTTTCATAAGTCAGCAGAAACTAAAACCTAAGCCTTCAAAGTTTCTTGTGGGTGTTGAAATAGAAAAACAAGAATTAGTGTTCTGGAGAAGTTAGAAACGGTCATTAAAAGTGACTGATAAAATTAGGACCTCTTGTAAAGAACTGATTGGAAGCATTGGAGGCATTGAAGAGGACAATCCAGGGTGTCTCAATAACACTGGCAAATTTTTAGTTCTTAAGTTGTTTGGGGCACCCATGGGTGTTCATTTGGTTTCACTGTTACAAATATTTTTGTATCATCTCAAATATTACATGGCAAACATGGGCATGGGAGGAATGATTTGTAGGGAAATGCAGGAACACAAAGAAAATTTAGAACATGAATGAATAAAAAATACTGTAAGATGGCGATGTACCATATGATCCAAAGGAGAAGATAAAATATGGATATTGAAAATAACAGCCTTTAACAGAGAAACTGACACACACACAAAAAAAAAAAAAGGTCCCACAGTCCTCTTTATCGTCTCCCAACTTCACATGCTCCATTCAAAGGTCACTCAGTCCCATGAGAGGAAATTATACACAAAGTGCTGCTGGTCTACACTGTTGTTGAACCCAGAAAAGCAGGCTGCAGGTCGTGGAAGCTGGGTTAAGTTGGAGGGTCTCCCACAGAGCAGCCATCATTTTGCTACACTCCTTTCTCCCGCCTCAACTTTCATTGCTTTAACAAGGATCTTTCGGTACGCTATTTGAGTAGTTTGAAGGAGAAAAAAAGATAGATCCAGCATTATCACTTTGTTTTCTTCGGTCTCCCCCTTGGTTGTGACTCAATTCCCAGCCCAGATATTCAAATGACAGCCGCTAACCAGAACAGTCCAACTGAGTCACCGTCCTTCCCAATGCCATGTTTATTATCCTAGCACCAGCACCTGTAAGCTGCACCAGAATTCCAAGCTGAGCCTTAAATATTCTGAGCTAGTGAGGGGGTTGTAATTCTTAGACCTAGTCACCACTTAAAAGTAGTAAAATTTCATTCCCCCAAGGAACCCAACCTAAAGCAAACCCTCCCTGAGGGTACCACTGAGGGGGCAGCACTCAAATGTTTTGGATGACTCAGTCACCTGTTTCCAAATAGTATCTAACTAGCTTCCCCGCCTCCCCTTCAAACTCTCTTTTGCTAATTCAAAGACCATGAGTGCCTCGGTCTGGGCACATTTGGACCGCCCCGCTCGGATAACCCGAACTCTTCCCCCGCCCCACAAGATGCAGCAGAAGCAGGGCGGAGTGGGTGGAATCTGCGATGCCCAGGTCTGGGTCAGAGAAGCCCGCTACAGGCCGAGGCGCTTCCCCCTCTGAGAGGGGGCCGCGGAGCTGACCGGCTGTGTTTGGCCCGGCCGCCTCACCTGCACTTCTGTCCGCCTGCAGGAATAACGGCAGCATCAGCCCAAACACAAATCCCCGGGTTACCATGTCTAAAATTAGGCGTCACCCGGCGCTGGACTCCGGAAGTGGGCATCAGGTAGGGGCGGGACCGGGGGCGGGGCAGGGAAGAATTGACCCCACCCACCCCCACGCTCCACAGTCCGCGAAGCCGTCCGCGGCCTCCGGGCAAAACCGTCGCCTTCCCGGCCGCCGTAGTTAAATTTAAAAAAAAAAAAAAAAAAAACGGTTACCCAGCAACGAGAAAAAACAACCGGAACCATCCGCACCAGCTCTGAGAGAACGAAAAGGTGAGGCGGTTTCCCCAACTTCCTCTCCAAGACCATGATCTCACGTCTTCGCCTTTCGTAATTTCTCAAGATCCTTTCACATTGCGGGAACCGTAGGGTAAATTGGGAACCCAGGCAGCCCACTGTGCGGGAGAAATCCCAGATCCTCGACATCCGGCCCGCCCTCCACAACTCAGGTTGATTCAGCCTCGCCAGTCCTTTACACAGCCCTGGGATGTTTCAGTACCTCACCCCCTGCTCCCTGGAAAAAAGAAAGGAAGAGAAAGGAGAAACCCTCCTTTGCGGTTTCTTGAAACCGTCTAGCCCCTCGACTTAGACCCCTGCGGTGGTTTCCGCCTTTATTCGGCCTTAGAAACGGGGCAAGTCCCCGGTGAGTTCTGTGCCTACTTAGTAACCCACCCGGTTCTTAGCAGCCATCCTTAATCCAGCCCTTGTATTTCGAGACGGGAAGAGAAGACCTGGTCACGACAAGGTCAGACAATATAAGTATTCCAAAATTTGGGACGCTGGGATTGCAAAATCTTGACAGTGCCCCCCATCCTCCACCCCCATGGCTTCGAGGCATTATAAGCTGTGCTTCAAAAGTGGAAACCAAGGAGCGATTGTGCGAAACTTCTTCATTTAACTAGTTCGAATGATTTCTACAACCAAGGATAGATCCTACGTTCTCATTTTAGACCATAAACAGGGTTTTCTCAGTGATTTAATTTTTTTAACATTCTAAATTCCTGAGGGGTAGAAAAAAAAAAGTATCCTCTTTTGAAGGCAAAAAGAGAAACTGACAAGAAGTACTTAAGTGTTATAATGAAAAAAATTTGTAATTTTTCAAAAATGGTTTGACCTAGTAACTGAGTCTGTATTTGTAATCTAACTAATAATGAATGTAAACCTCTTTGAAGGAAATGGATGTACTTGGATTGTGTTGGGGGAGGTGGGCCCCAGAATATTTGGGTCTATGAAATTTAGTCATAATTGGGATTGTGTAGGTAAAATTGGACAAATTTAAAGACAGTGCTCTTAATGAATCTCTAGGTACAATAGGCAGTTCCTTCCAAGGAGATGTCGATTCCATTCTCCAACACCCACTACCGAATTCCACAAGGATTTGGGAATCTTCTTGAAGGGCTGACACGTGAGATTCTGAGGGAGCAACCGGATAATATACCAGCTTTTGCAGCAGCATACTTTGAGAATCTTCTAGAGAAAAGAGAGAGTAAGCATTTTTAAAAGAGGCATTTAAAAAAAAATAAGAGCATAAATATTTGATTATTGCAAAACGTGCTTAAGACCTAAAATTCCTGTTCTACAGACAGTTTTTATGAGACAGGTAACATTTTAAAAATGTGCTATTTGAAACATGTGCCATTTTGACACATTGTGAAATCACATTATTTCACATTATTCAAGATTATTCATTTATTGCCCAGACCTCCTCCTTAGATTTCTCATGACACCCTGGGTGGAGGGCACCTCAAGTGATCATGCTTCTCGCTATCCATTTTCAAACAGGCTGTTCCTGTGCACTCATGCAGATGATTCTTCTAGGAAGAGAGTTTGTAGTTAAATTTTGACTCTTCTTCCTTGAAAGTATTATAAGTGTTGGGAATATATTATTTTAGGTTCCTTAGATTAAATAAATCAGTGTATTTTCTGGGATGTATGGAACTACTTCTGCAATAAAGACATGGGGAAAAAAAACTGCTTAGAAACATGAGTTTCAAGCTTAGGAAAGTAATTTATGTTCTTTTGCTATTCCTAAGGTTCTGTCCTGCCCAGAGACTAAGAATTATGTTAACTCTTTGGGGTTTTTTTTGTTTGTTTGTTTTTTGTCATCTCCATGTATAAAATTTCCAAACCCCCAACGCTGAAGATTCATAACTATCAAGACCTAACCCAGTGGTCAAAATGGGAATTATTGCAGCTATAAGTTTCTGCTAAAAACCTATTCTTGATTAGAACAACCATTTTGTTTAAACTGTTATCATTATTACTTTTGATTACAATATTGCAGCAGAGTGGTAAATGTGACTAGAAAGAGCCATAAACAAATAAACATTACATTTTGAATCATTTTACAGAGGGAGGAAACCTACCACAAAGCTTGAATCTAAACACCTCCCATTCACACACTGTACCCCTCCACTCCCTTGTGTTCTTTGTCCAATCTCTGCCCAAATCTAAAACTCTCTGCCAGTTCCCTGAATATTGATGTCTTTTCCATATACAGTCAGTGTGAATATCTGTTGCACAATCTAAACTGAAAAACACTATAAGCAAAAGAACTATTAGGAGAAATCTTTTAGTGTAAAAGGTGAGTTGTAATGAACATTAATTTAAATTTATTCTTTATTTAATTTTGTTTTTTTACATTAATTTTACAAATTCATGCAGTAAAAAGTGTTTTGTCATTTGTTTAATTTTAGACCTTAGAAATTTCCCATTACAAAAAAACGTCATTATTATTAGATTATGATAATAAAAGCACTTGGTGATTAGATGAATGGCCTCAGGATAGTAGCTTTCTAATTAAAAATGGGTAAATAATTTGAAAAAAATCTTAAGTGCCACACCCATTTAAGCCAAAGGTCAATTAGCCAACGGATATATATATCAGAATTTAGTCTCTCCAAAAGGGAAGAAAAAGTTCTCTAGCCTAATCTACTGCAATGCAAGAACTTCCTTACCAACATTCCTCATAGGTAATTGCTGATGTTAATTTTTATTTTTTGTGATAGGAAATATCCTCAGAAGTTATTTAAGTAGTATCTCAAATCACTAGGGAATAGTGGACTTTTTATTAAATGATGCTAAAATAAAGATGAGAATAGGTAAAATTGGATCAGTTCTTTACATCATACATCAGAGTAGACTCCAAATTGATTGGAGATGTAAGTATCTTTTTAAATAAACCCATACAAGTACTAGAAGAAAAATCAATGAATTTATTTATAACAATAAGGTGGAAAATGCTAGCCAAATTAATATAATTGCTTTAAAATACAAAAGCAATTAGAGAAAACATTGATACAATTGACATTATAAAAGTAAGTTTTTATCTGAGGAATGGGGAACCTGCATACATAAGTATATATATGAGCAATGTTACCTCAATAAATATTAAAGTTTAAAAATGTAAGCTTTCATATGGCAAAAATCACCATAAAGAAAATGAAACTACAAGTGACAAACTGAGGAAAAAAATGTGCAATTTATTACACAATAGGTAATCAACTTAAAAAAGCACTTGTAAAGACATGAAGAAAAAAAAAACCCTATATTAAAAAAGAGCAAGAGATGCAAAAAATTCATAGACAAATAAATGCATACGGCCCTTAACCTATGAAAACATATTCAACCTAACCAATAGCAAGAGAAACCCATATCAAAACTACGCTAAGTCACACCCTGGTGGCTCGGGTGTTAGGTCTGTGGTTCCTGTGTTGTCCACATAAACCCCAAGGACTCGAATTCACAACTGGGGCCAGAAAGAAAAACAAAGATAACAACTAAATAAATAAGTAAATGCTGCTGCTGCCTCTGTCTTTCTGTCTGCCTGCACCTTTAAAAAAAAAAAAAAAAAGCTATACAGAGATACCACCACCAATCCCAACCCCCAGATCAGAGTGGCAAAAAGTCAAGAAGTTTGCCAATTTATTCTAGGCAAGTCCAGAGGGGAAATAAGCACTCGTAATTATTGTTGGAGGGGATGCAAAATGATACAACCCAAGGAGAGGGGCTTGACATTAACTACCAAATATGTATGTGTGTATATATGTCTATATATGTAAATGTACACATGTATATATATGTATGCATGTGTACGTATACATATATATATATAAAACCTTCAACGCAGAAATTTCACTTTGATTTTCATTACATGGTTATTTGAAGAAGGAACCAAAATATCTGTCATGGGGGATTTTTTAACTAGAGTGCATCCACACAATGGAATAATATTCAACTGTTAAAACAAAAAGTGGCATGATCTTCAGGATATATTAAGTGGAAAAGTGTTTAGTATGTCACCAATTACATAACCAAGGATTGTTGATATGAATACATAGCTGTACATTTATATTTTTTAAATGGAAGAATGTCTTTTTTTTTTAATTACCATTCCCTTCTAAGAGGATAAAAGAACAGAGGGAACAAGCTAAAAGCTACACTGCTCTGAATATATCTTAAATTCAAAATCGTAGTTATAAAATAAGATTACATTAAAATTTGTTAAGCAGTTTCTAAAATTTAGAATCCAAGTCAAACAAACGAGCCTGGTTAATATAGAATGGGTACCATAATCACACGAAGGAATTACTTCAAGATACTTTACAAAGCAGTAATTTGTACATCCCTGATACTGACTAAAAAAGTGAAATTTCAAAAAAAAAATTTAAATTTTTCTCACTAATCATAGTAATGTTGTAATATGGATATTCTGAAGTTATTTTATATATTATAGGGTATAGCAAATACATATCTTACTGTCAATAGAAATGAGATCTTTTTAATAGGAAAAATGGCATACAAATATAAAAAGAGATATTGATATAGTACTAAATTTGAATTTTAAAATGTCAATGTGACTTCATATGTTTACTCTTTTAAAAAAAAAATAGAAGAAATGGAACACACCCTTGTGGTTTAAGCAGCTAAGATGCTGGCGTGTGGACCACATAAAGCCCAAGAATGAGATTGGAGACCTGGGGCCTCAAGACCCCAGGTCAGGGTGAAAAGACAAACAACTAAATAAATAAATATTCTTCCTCCTCTTCCTTCCTCTCTTAAAAAATAATAAAAAATGAAATGCCTTACAGCTTTTTTTTTTTTTTTTTTTTTTTTTTTTAATAGCACTCAAAACAATGACCAACACAGTGCCAGTGAGCACCGAGACCCTGGGCTGTGACCTGTACTTACCATTTCCCAGAAAGCAGGGCTAATTTAACAAACTGGGCAGGAAATATACAAAAGGACCCTGCACATCTTTCCATGCCAGAAAAATAAGGAGGCTGTCAAAGATTACTGGTCATTTCAAAGGACTCGGGAGCATCTCGGCACCTAACTAAGTTACTGACCAATTTTGAATAAGAATTAAAAAATGCAATAGACTAAAATTCATTCCATTTATTAAACATTCATGAATTCATAAGGACAATTTTAAAAATGATCCTGGAAGGATCCTAGGAAACCAAATGATTATTCTGAAAATTGACAAAAAAGGAAAGAATCAAACTTTAATTTGCCTTTTCTATAAGTCCTGTATTTCAGGGTAACCAAACAGTTGATAAGGGAAAGTTTTTCCTTTACTGAGTACTCTAGAAATAATGAAGGTAATGATCAAATGAGAACACTTCTCAGTTTGCAATGACTAAAGAAATTAAGCAATCATCACCAATGAACCAAAAGTATTTAAAAACAGACATATATATATCCTGACAGAATTACACTGTACTACTACAAAGTGTTCTTGGGGGAAAAAAATCAACCTGAATCAGATCTAACTACCAACCTGCAGGAAATTCAAAGGCAGAGAAACTCATTAAAAATATGGGAATGGAATTAGAAATATCTAAATTGTGGAAAACGCCAAAGGAAAAGTGATTCAGTTTTGTCAACAAATAAATTACAGGAAAAAATGTGGGGTATAAGGTAGGGAACTTTATAGTTATAAGATATTTTATGAACATAACAAAAGTCCTGTATGCCCATTGTTTTGATTCTAATTTGAACAAACCAACAGTAAGTAAGTAAATTAGTTATTTAAATGAATTAAATAAAAACATTAGACAATGGGAAAATTTGGATAGATGATGATTTTAAGAAATTATTGGCTTTATGTCTTAGAAATGCATACTAAAATAAATTTCTGTGGATAAAATAATATGATGCCTGATTATGGTTTGGAAACAATGAGGACAGGGAATTGAATGCAGTTATAGATAAACTATGATAAATCATAAGATTATAATTATTGAGTCTGAATAGTATGTAAATGGAAATTTGATGTATTGTTCTCTTTCTAAGTTTGAAATTCTTAATGAAAAATTCTGTTTAAATATAAATATGTCTTCCTGTCAATATCAGCTGATTATATAACATGCCTCATTTTTAAAGACAAACCTCTTGCATCCTTCACTTTTCCAAACTTCCTTACTATTGGGCATTTATTTTTACACATTTTCCTGCGATATTAATACATACATGTTTATGTTTCTATACTTATATTTAAGTATATAATTATACTTAATTTATTCTCTCCTTTCCATTTTATTATAAATTCTCTGAAAGCAGAAATTAAGTGTTTTTTTCCTTTTTGAATATCCCAAGAGCTCAACTAATGTGTAATTTATCATTATAGATTTAATGCTCAACCTGCAATGCTGGGCTATGTAAGATTTTCAACTGTCAGAAAAGAGCCTGTGATTTGAAAACAGATACTTGTTTTGTGTTAATATTCTAGATTTACCTTAGTGAACTCAAAATAGATTCATTTGTTAATTTAATTAATTATATTTTCATTATTTAGAAACCAACTTTGATCCAGCAGAATGGGGGGCTAAGGTAGATGACCGATTCTATAACAACCATGCATTCAAGGTATGGTCCTGTTAAGCTATTGGATTTGGTTATTTCTTCTCCTTGTGTCTAAAACAGAAATTATTGGGATCTCCCTAGAATCATGACAACTATGAGAGCCATCACAAATATCTTTTGAACCTTTTTGACTGTATCTTTCTTTCTGATGAGAAATCATTTTCTAAAGTATCTGAATTATGTACAGATACTTAATTTTAAAGATGATCATCAGGAAGAATGTACTTGAAAGTTATAGAGTAAGTACTCTGTCATTCTTCAAATTTTATTGAGTATCACATTGCTTAGCAGTAGCAGATCCTCTATTTCTTGAATTAATAGATGATATTTTTAAAAATAAAAACACTTCATACAATTTTTTCATTACCATTGACATCTTACGAAAGACGGATTACCATTAAAGATGATAGTGGTATGGAATGTTCTCTTTTTAAGCAAATATGTTCAGAGACTAAATCTGTCCTCTCTACCAGTATTTTCAGAACCAGCCTTCATCAACCAAGTTTCCTCAAAATAATTAAGCTCTAAACTACATCTAAGGAATCAATGTCTTTCTTGCATCTAGAATGATTCTAGTCACCATCCTTAGGAAAATTGAGAAAGCAGTCACTCAGAACATTCTGTGTCGTGTGGTCCATATGAGGAAGACTGGTTGAGAAAGACTGTGTGGGATCCAGTATCACTGGCATCAACTGGGAACTTAGTAGAAATTCAGTCTCAGACCCTACTCCATGTCTCCAAATCAGCAAGTGAATTTTAACATGACCCCCAAAGTAATTGTATGTACATGAAAGTCTGAGAAGCACTACTTTCTACAACACTGGCCACAAAGCACCAGAAGATATTAAAAGTAAAATGAATTGATAAAGTTCAACTTTTGGTGGTAAATCTGGAGGATTTCCTGGGGAAATAGCATCACTTATTCCATGGGTTCAAAATTTGTGCCTGCCAGATATGGGAGTGTTCTGTTTATGTTCGTTAAACTAGATCCTCTTGTTCATGTTTTATTGGTATTCATGTTTTTTTATATCAAAGGACTAATGTTGAAAATTTTTAAATCCTATGTCACATAACAACTTTAGGGTTTTTTTTTCTTTTTTGAATTCTAAAGAATTTATTTGATGAGGTTATATGTCCTTAAATTTCTGTGTTATAGATTTTAAAAGGTGTCAATTAGCAGTGACTTTATTTGGAGAAGGATTTCTATAACCATGTTTTCCTTTGTACTATAACTCATTTTCCATTGTAAAACTTCCTTGATTTAGTTTTTAATCTGCAAACTTCATTAAAAGTCAATTTAACCTCACATATAGAACACAATGGCATTCATTTTGTTCTTATTTTAGAAACTATTGGCACCTTTTTTATACTTTGTTTAAGATTCATTATAGCATCTTATCAGCTTTTGGTATAAGACCATGGTTTGTTTCTAATATAAAACAATGACAACACATTCCAAAAGCAAAAGATCAATCATTTTTACCAATTCCTGAGTGTTTAATATTTATTTATGCATATTCCTTTGAAGGTTTTCATTTATTTATTCTTTTTCCAACCCACTTTCCTTGTTAAAAGACAAATATTAGTTAATTCCCATTACTTCTCAATAACTTAAAGTAACATTTAATTACCTTTAAGCAGTTTGATTCAAGACTTTACTATCTTGGAAACACTGCCTATTTGGCCCTCTCCCCTGTCTCCAGGAGCAAGAATCAGCTGAAAAATGTGAGCCTGCAAAAGAAAAGTCTCAGGCATCTGTGAAAGAAGAGACACCAGTTACAAGCTTTGTTAAGTTATGTTTTCCATGTGCTATTGATTTCCTACAAAGAAATGATATCACTCAGTTTAAAATTGTACTCTAAATATGTACCTAGTCTGTTAAGCATTTTGCAATAATTATAACTAACATCCATCAGAAAGTAATCGATGGACTGTTTTTATAAAAGAAAACTCATTCTTCCCTTTAAAAATAAAATCTTATTTTCCAAGATTGTCAGTGGATGGAAAATCTTCCCAAGACAGAGAACCTACAGAATTCAGAACCGCAGTCTTGATCCTTCCACTTTGGGAATAGCCACTAATTGATGCTGTCACCACCACATAATGACAAATGCTCAAAAATAACAATAGGAGACACAGGAATTACGTGGTACCAAATATAATGACTTTATACAATGCCTCTTACTCATTTTCCATGCATTATCCTCTACAAAAATGACTTCCTGACTGACAGCCTACATCTAAGCAATAAAGACCTGGTTAGGGTCACCCTCAAAGATACCTATATTAGTGATATGCGAAAGCCAACCCTCAAGAGAAGACTGTACATCTCTATACAGCTGCGTGCAGTAATGTCAGTTTGGTAGCTTGAAGCTAGCAGCAGTAGGAAGATTAAGACTATGGCAAGTACTCTAGGACTTAATTTTCTCCTGAGGAACCAGTTGTTAAACATAGGCCAGCACATCAATGTCAAAGGCCAAACTTCTGAGATCCTTCTCATGTTTTAATATCCCAGTTATTTGCCCAGTAATTAACACTCAGATGACACCCCTCTAGGAATACCTTACTTCCTACCAAATGAGGCATAATTTTTCCCTTTACAAGTTCCCTTCTATGTTCTTTATAAGTTATCAGAATTCTATCAGTACAACTCAATCAGCCCTACATTGACATAGATGCAATGGGAGATGAGAGAGGAAGGAAAGGAGGACCATTTCCTTACATCTTGAATAGGTACCCTAACATAGGTTTTCATGAGTTGAGATTCCATCGACTTCTGACTTTATTATCATTCATTTGGTCATATTAAGTCATTATCTCAGCATTTTATACCATTTTACTTGCATTTTAAAGTATAAGAGCTAGGTTCATTTATAAATAGGGAAATGAGAAGACTTGAGCAACCCAAAGATCCTCTAATAAGAGGCTAAATAAATAAACCAAGTGTATCAGTACAATAGAATACACTGGCGTCATTAAAAATAAAAATACCAACAGGTTATGTGTTGAATAATAACATAAAAAAGAGCCAAGATATATTGTTAGATGGAATAAGTAGTTGCAGAACATTGCAATTAGCATGATCTAATTTTTGCATAAAAAGATATATAAATATAGATATACCACCCATGTGAATAATAATTGAAGATATATATATATTAAACCCATGAAATAGTTACCTTTTAGGAGTAAGATTTGAAAAGAGGGAAAAAGCTTTCATTACCAGTGATACTTAAATGTTTAAATATTTATTTATCACTTTTATAATTTAAAAAGATACAGGAAAAACTATCTACTTCATGATACACTTAAGAGCTTATACATTTCACTGTCTGTAAATTACACCTAGAATTTTTTTTAAAGAAGCTATATGTGGAAATTCAACAAACCATACTAAAACTAAACTTTTGCAATAAATGAATTTCTCTTGGGAAATCTGCTTTGAATCTATGGTTTTGAATCTTTGAGATGTTAAATTGACACTTAAATCCATTTCGTATATTAATATTTTTAAACATCACATTTACTATTCTTATTGACGTTTTACCATACTATAAGGATTCTTAAACATATTTTCTCTTCCCAAATGTTATTTCTCATGAAATTGTTGAATAAGAGCTATTTTGAGGTGAGGGGATGGTTGACAATGATCTTTTATTGCAGAGACATATTAAAGAATGATAAAATGACTGCTATTTTGGTATTCACCATTTGATACATATACAGTGTGACAGTATATAAAATTCCTTCAGGAAGCAACAGATCTTGATTGTTGCATTTTTAATTTGATGGAATTTATGTGCTTATTTTTATGGCATTAAAATATGGAATGGTTAAAAAGTCTCTTACTTCCCTTAATAGGAGGAGCCTTCTGAAGAAGGTGATGAGGATGAAGAGCATAATGCTGCTCTCAAAATCCAAGCACTCTACCGGGGACACTTAGCCAGAAAGGAGGTGATCAGAATGAAATCAGGTGATCTTGCACAAGAGAAAACAAAGGAAGACAATTGAGGAGACTGGTTTTGGCCCCCCCTCACCCATCCCTGAAAACGAGAAAATCATCAAATCCATCAACCTTGTTGTGATCGTCATGTTTTCTTGATGAGGGAGACTTGATGTCACGAAATAACATTCGTTGCTGTTGTGCAAATCTGTCGTGAGTGTTTGTTTAACGAACATGCCATTGAATACATGCCTCTTGAAGATTTCTCTGAGATCATACGTCTTATTTATAGTTCTCCCAATGCTGTGTATTGGGTTTAGAGTTACAGAACTGATTTTTTAGAGATCTCAGAGGTTATGTGGTCTAACCAATATCTAATAAATAAATCATCTCTATCACATCCCTGAAAACTGATCCTTTAGCTTCTCTTAGTAATAATTTCACACCCTTTCCAGGATAGTAGTCCTTTCAATTTTTGAATAACCTGTTATTAGAAAGATAAGCTGAATCAAACATCTACCTCCCTGTAAGTTTCACCCATTTGGTTTCCTTGTCATACTTATAGTCACTCATTCACTGAAAAATGTATTGAGCACAGTTCATGTGCTGAGATTTATATTTGTTCTTACACTAATGCAGCTAGCAGGTTTTTCTTTTATTGTCTTCCTCTTCAGAACTACACAGAATAAGAATAATTTATCATATTTGGAAAAAAAAAACTATAATTACATCAAAATACTCTAATCTTCAGCTAAAATTTCCCATGTCTTTAGTGTATAAATGGTAATACTCAGACAAAAGCTAAAGTTTCTATTTTGGTTTACAAAGTTCTATGCAGATCTTGCCTCCCATTACCTCTCTAACCCTTTTCCCTAGTTTTTTTATTTTTTCTTCTTGGTTGTGATATCCCTTGTTTATTACCTGCTTCCTCATATTAGAATGTATGCTACATATGGAGATTTGCTATTTTGTTCACTGCCTAGCACCCTTTTTACGTGCAGCAGGAAATAATCATTTCTAGTAACGCATGCAGAAATGGGAGAAGCCCTGGCAAGTATCTTTTCCCATCACATTACCTTTGATTGTGTTATATATCCATCTCTGAATAGCCCTTGAGCCCAGGGGAAAGGTTTATGCTAATTGGCTTATACCTATAACCATAAGAATGGCCCAAGCAAGGAAAGTTTGAAGTCCCTTACAGGAATAGAGTAATATTGTCAGAAGGAAGGGAGAGTGGATGCTGGGCAGGCAACCAACAAATACCCACCACATGGCTGCTTTAATCACCACATGTCTTCTCACTACACTGCACTGTTGAATCAACTGTTTATCAAAAATGAAAGAAAAAATTAAATGCAGGGTTAGGCTTCAAGTTGAAGCTGGAAGCTCTTTTTCTCTGCCACTGGCTGCTAGAAACTCATTGAACTGGACAATGAACACAAACTTTGTACCTTTTATGAGAAACTTACGGCCACAGAAGTTACTTCTGATACTCTGGGTGAAGAACGGAAGGGTTATGTGATCCAAATCCGGTAGGAATGACAAGGCTTTCCCATGAAGTAAGGTGTCTTGACCCTGACCTTATCCACCTGCTACTGAGTAAGGGCCATTCTTGTTACAGACCAAGGCAGACTGATGGAACAAACTGCAGATCTTTCCGGGTGAGTGGGGGGTGTTGCATTGTGAATGCAATCAGTGTTCTCAACTTGGTCATTGTAAACAAAGGTAAATATATATTCCTGGACTCACTGTTACTACTGTGCCACTGCACTTGGAGCCCGAAAGAGAAGAGCTAGCTGAATCTGAAAACTTCAGTCTCTCTAAAGATGATGTCTGCCAGTATGTAGTGAAGGCAAGCAACATAGGGCCAAAGCACCCAAGAGTCAACATCTTGTTACTCCATGTGTTCTGCAACACAAAGGGAGTATTGCTCTGAAAAAGAAATGGGAACTAAGAAAAACGAGAGGCTGCAAAATATGCTAAACTTTTTGGCAGAGAATGAAGAAAGCCAAAGAAAAAAACAGCAGGAACAGACTGCCAAGAGACAGAGGCTATCTTCTCTGAGATCTTCTACCTGTAAGTCTGAATTCAGTCAAAAATTAGATTTCCTAAGGAAAAAAAAAAAAAATTAAGTATTGAAAGGGTTTAACAAGACAAGGAGATGTAGGTATTTGTCAAATTTGTCACATAAATCACAATATTAATGTTGCGTCTTGTGTAATATAACAGGAGAATCTCCTAAAAGAAAACGTTTGAGAGTCTAGAAGAATATGAAAAATCATGTGAAATGATTTAAACTTTTTTAAATAAATGCAAAATTTTGTTCTGTGGAAGGCTAAGCATGACAGTGAGCGTGAATTTTCAATAAAACATTCTTATAAACACTACGCCTTTAGAAAGAGAATCTTCTGTGAAGATCATCAACCAATCATTTTCACATATGTAAGTCCCACATATTCTGGAGGGACCTGCTCCCCGCTGCTCTCTGAGAGCGCCATCTAAGTGTCTCCATGAGAGATGAACCCAAGAACCTGAATTGTTGCTGTCATTCTGCCTCTAAACGTATTTTCATTTTAAAGCAAACTAAACAGAAACTTCCCTAATTTCTCAATAAAACTGGCATTAGTTTCCCACTGCGCCTCAAAACAACTTGAGTTTTCTAACATTTGAAAACATCTCAGCCACTACTGTATTTTCTTCAAACTGTGGGTTTTCTTTATGAAGTTATCCTCAGATTCTTGTTTCATAGGAAGGGAAGAAGAAGTTTATACAGAAATCTGGTACTAATTTCCTCCTGCAATGCGCCTGACTTGATGTTTCTAAGGAGTAGATTACAAATAGAGGACTAGAACGCACACTGGTAGAGAAGTGGTTAGGTCAGTCACCTCCAAAGGAGCACAAGCCAAATACTCCTGGATTTGAGCTTCAGGTTCATGGGGGAACAATCAGTGTGAACAACTAAATAAAAATAAAGTGCTTCTTCCTCATCTTGCTGCCTGCCTGCCTGCCTACTTGCCTTCATTCCTGCCTGCACCTTTACTTAAAAAAAA
Source organism: Solenodon paradoxus (assembly GCA_004363575.1). NCBI lineage: Eukaryota > Metazoa > Chordata > Mammalia > Eulipotyphla > Solenodontidae > Solenodon > Solenodon paradoxus. Next base: position 126,236 of record RJWH01002357.1, on the reverse strand, counting down.
AAAAAAAAGAAAAAGAAAAAACGAATATAGGACTAGGAATTTTGTGTCTTCATTTTCAGTCAGATTTTCCCTCTCCCACGTGTCTGTAATGAACTTACGATGAGGCCCCATGTTGTATTAATTTATGATGTTGTTAAACTCATCTCCAATCGGAAATGCTCTTTATAAATAATGCTACTAGAACTGACAGTTATGCCCATGAGGCTCTCAGAAGAGACTGAATGTGGCAAAATGCAATACATAAGAATTTGAAATTGTTTGTCAATGACATATGCTTGAGAATAAGCAATTTCTGTTGCATAGAATCAAAAAATAAAAGCTGATTGGGTGGTGATGTTACTGTAATTAAAGTCTCAAGAGTTGCCACCTTCATTACCAAACATCTTGACAAAAGATTGTCAACACTTCCAGACAAGAGCTCATCACAGGAAGTAGTGATAAACATAATATCCAAGAGAGTCAGATAAAATGAAGGTGTGAAAGTTCTCAGTCTGTCCCTGAAGATACCTATCTCAGAGGCTTCCAATCAAGAACTAAGACATCTTACTGCATTGAATTATTGCTAGGAATACAACTGGATAAACCATTAAACAAATTTTGGAAGCTATAAGAAAAGCTTTATTCTGCAGTCCTTGAAAGAAAGGAAAATATGTATGTCATTGAGTTTGGGTCGCTTGGGTAATGTACTGAAGGCAGTGGTGTGCTTTCAAGACATACCCCTACCTGCACCCCACATTTTCAGGATTGATGGCTAATTCTTTTCCAGGAATTGCCTTCAGCACTATGGAGCTGCCTCAACCTAGGATGCACCCTTCCTTGCATCTTATAACTGGTCAATACAGTGGTACAAGGGCTTGACCCCTGTCTCAAATTGAGACAACTACAAGGCCATCCCAGCTCTCTCAGTGTGAGCTTGGCTGAGCATCTATTACTTTATCAAAGTTCAATTTCATTCTCTGTCCAGTCCTGCTTCCTTACCGTTCTTATAGGTATCTCTGAATGCTCTGTTCAATAAACCATCTCTGCTCAAACTCTGTCTCAAAACCAGTCCCAGGAAACCTGACCTATGACATGCAAGTTGAAAATCTCTGACATACCTACACACAGACAATCCTTTGCTTCTTCTAATGCCATTTGTGTAAGAATTCAGTGATGGCCATACCTGCTGATCATTTTTTTGTGAGTGTGTAAAGGAAAGGTGCAGGCAGGAATGAAGGCAAGTATGTGTGCAGGCAGGAAAGGAGGAAGAAACTTTTTTTATTTATTTTTATCTGGTGGGACATCTTGGTTCCTCCCTGCCTGCCCTGGCATGGGAACTCTGGGTCCTTGGGATATATGTGAACTGCACTTGGCCAGAGGTGATAAACCTAACTGCTACTGCACCAGGGCACACCTCCGGCTGATCTTTAACAGAAAAACACATTGCTGGCACATGCTGGTGGAGCAGCAGTTAGGTCCACATCTTCTGGCAAAGCACAGACCACATACATCCCAGAGACCCAGGTTCACTCCAAGGCCAGAGAGAACAGCTAAGACATACAACTAAAATCAAAATAAATATATAAGGAAATTTTTCCTTTTCTCTCTTCCTGCCTGCCTGCTTGTTCACCTTTGTTCCATTATGAAAATACATATTTCTTCTCTAAAGAAGTTATAATTACCAGAATTCTATATATTAATGCCATATGCTGAGTGCCCCATCGAAAGTCATATGTTAATGCTCTATGCACCCCCAACATAATAGTATTTAGATAAAGGACCTCTGGGAAATACTTTGGTTTAGATGAAGTCATAAGGGTTGGGTGCTCATGATGAGATTAGTGTCCTTAAAAGAAAAGAGGAGACACCAAAGCATTTTCTCTTTTTCCAACTCTCATGCACTGAGGAAAGACCATCTGAGCACAAATCAAGAAGATGACTATCTACAAGCCAGGCAGAGTTCTCACCAGTACCTAACTATGCTGGCACCCTGATCTTGGACTTTCAGATCTCCGTAACTACATGCAGCCCAGACAAACCATTGCTGAGTACCTGATATGTGAAAAGTTTGATGCCATGCCAGTGCTTGGCATCTTTTCTCAAGCATTAACTTATTTCCAATTTTGCTATAACAGACATACTTGAAGGGGAGAGAAGATTAGAATAGAAGAGCTAAAGGTGAGGGTTTAGGATTGATTGTTAGATACAAAATGGAAGGAAAATGGTCCGTTAACTGTCACTTTAGCCGTTTCTTGACTATCCAGTATCATTCCCACCTTCCCCACTTTCTACTAGTACCTAGTTATTCTTTTTGGTTTCTACTCTTCAGCAACACAGACCAAAAGTTGAACCAGCTCCAGAGATAAATCCAAATTAGTTTAAGCTAATTGCACCTTCCTTCCCTCAGCAGACTCTCCCTGTTTCAGGATGACACATGTGATTTAGCCCATCTAATTAGGGTTGTAGCTCTCTACCAGGGTGATTTCATCCCGCTACCCCCAACCCATGAGACATCTGGCAGTGTCCAAAGACATTTATTGTTTGTCACAACTCAGGATAGGAAGGAGGGGTGTTACTGGTATCTAAGAGGTAAAAGTTTGGAATGTTGCTTAACATCCTACCAAAGCTCGAGGTGCTCCACACACATACCCAACAAAGAATTGTCGAAACATCACTAGCGTCCGGGTTAAGAAACCATGAATTGGGCATGAGAAATGTCATATTACTGTAAGAAAGAACAAACTTCAGAGTAAAGCTGACTCAGGGAGAAATAGGGCAAAAAAGATAGAGGCACATCATGTTACTTTAGTGATTATAGCCATGACCTGCTGAATCAAAGCTGAAATCTGAGGACTTTCCATTTGGCTGAGCCAGTTAAGGCCCTCTATTTGTGATAGTTTTCAGTAGCTAGTAACAAAGAGTTATAACTGCTATTCTTCTAAACCTCTGAGACCTGGATAACAAAATGGAGAGGAGAACTGTAATTGTGAAGAAAAAGGGAAAGGAAAGAACAAGACAGTAACAAAGGGAGCATCAGGCAGAGCTGGTCTTATAGAAAAAGACAGCAAGTGCTGTCACTGGTTGGGTCTTCTTGACCTACCAGTTGAGATTACTGGAATTAACATTGTAGAGGATGAAAGAAGTATATAAATCATGATCCTTTTCTCCAGGGAACACAGACATTCATCAAGGAGATAAGGCGCACATTCACAAAAAGAGTACAGAAAAGATGGAAACTGGATTTTAAAAATATAACACAAAGCATAAACCATAAAAGAAGCATCTGATACATATGATCACATTAAAATGTAAAACTTTCATATATCAAAAACACCATAAGTAAAGTGAAAAACAGCACAGAATGAGAGAAGATATTTGCAATTCAAAATGCATAAAATTAACAAAGGATTAGTATACAGAATATAAACTCCTACTTAGTATAAAACTTTTGCATGGGAATGGTAAACACTAAATTCATGACAATGACTATTATAGTGGAGGAATGGAGGAGAATGGACTTGGAGAAGGGGGCCAAAGGATCTCAAACGTGTGTGTATTTAATTTCTTTTTTAAATCCGAAGCAAATGAGAAAATAGTTGAAGACAAAGTAATTCAATGAAGCTGGGCAGTAGGAATAGGAGCATTTTTCTATTATCACCTATTCTTATTTGTATGTTCCAAATAAGTTTGACAATTTTTTTTTATGAATTCCTGAAAATTATTAAGAAGAAAAAGTTAGAAAAATGGGCCAAAGATTAAAACCAAGTCCAACAAACATATTGGAAAAAGATTAAGAGAAATAAAAATTAAGTGATAGTGAGATGTGACTTTTCCTTCATAGATTAGCAAAATGTTAAGGTCTAATAGTAATGCATAATGTGGAACAACTGAAAGTCACTTACAATGCTCTTGGGAATGTAAATTGACATGAAGTTAATAAATCTGTTAATAATAAACATACGTGTTAGTGGTTAAGGAGTTCAACATATAATTCCCTCACTTCCCACCCCAAGTACTGAACCAACTAGAGGAAAATGGGAATCAAAAGAAAAGAAGCAGAATATTAAGATGAGACTTTGAATTTGCTCTGTAATTAATACAGCTTAGAAATAGACTATCCCCCACATGAAGACAATTGTGTCTCCTCATTTGGGGGAGAGTGAGAATGACTTTGTTTGAAGGTGGGAATATAGATTTGATTTTGTTACTGTATGGAAATTAGAGTTAGCTTAGTAGGGTGCTTGTGAATCCCAAGCAGCTAAAAGAGTAAAATAAACTACACCAGCTATTAAGCTATTGCCTCTCAGCTTCAAGCTCGCCTTCTAGTCAGCTTTGTGATGCCGACATCGGGCCTGCAAAATACATTTCTCTTTTGCCATCTGGGTCTCTTTTAGGTTCCAACAGTAAGGGCCATTAGATATGAGATCAGAAGAATTTCAAACCTCTCAATAGTCACACAGGAAATTTCTTCAAACTTCTGAAGGAAATAATTTCAAACCGAGGATTGTATATTCAACCAAACTCACAAAAACACAAAGGTAAAATAAACACTTTTTCAGACATGCAAAGCATGTCGAATATTTTCCATTTCCCCTTCCAGATCTTCCTGCATTTAAAAATATTTAAATGCCCTGCATCAACACACACCCTTGCCTTCAAGATTTGATAACAAGAGGCACCGGCAGGGGGTCAGAGGGTAGGCCAGCAAGAAGGTGATGTTTATCAACTTGGACCCCTCCCTCAGTTTCTACGGATTTTCTCAATCCCTTTAGTCTTTGGTAAAGAGCGAAGCTTTTTGTCAAACATCTTTTCCTATAACTACCCTCTCAGATCCTTCTAACTTCTTCTTTCCCATGATCCTTTAAACATACCATCAAATGTCTCTGAGGGTCTGCCCCATCTCTTATTGGCTTTTATTTATTCTAGTGTATCAGCTAACTACTGCTGTACTGATGCAAAATGAACTATCCACCACTCTAAATGCCAGTGTCTTATAATAACCATGTGTTCTCATAGATCTCAGGTCAGCTGGAACTTGGCTGATTCAGTCTGGGCTCTGCTGGGCATTTTTCCTTTGTGTTTTGGTAGTTAGGACAGCTATGTTTCTCACCGTAAGTCTACAGGGGTAGTTGGAGCAACTCTGTTCCACATCATTCATTCTCCTTAGACCAGCAGGCATGGTAGTGGTCAGGCACATAAGAGCAAGCAAAAACGTGATTTCTTGTAAGTACTAAACCTGGAATTGTCATGCGCTCACTTCTACCCACATACTGTTGGCCCGAAGGTCCTTGGACGAAGCCCAAAAACATGAGGCCAGGAAGTATGTACCACCCATAATGAAGAGATGAAAGGATGTACAGATAGGGATGAAAAATTCAACCTAATTAGTCAATCTACTAGGCTTGCCTTCATCTTTGTAAATAGTTCATATATGAAATCCATCTCAATTTCCTTATTTGAGTATGGCATGTATTGCCTCCCGAGCTCTAGACTGATGTAAACAAGACACTAGGACGTGCCCCAGAAAGTCTCCCCCAAGCTGGGATTCTGATCATCTAGTGCTCACATATCCAAGAAGAGCACAACTAACCCCCTTACCACGAGAAAATGGGATAGTGCTAACCCATGGCTTTCAGTGGCATCTTAAGTGATTCAGCTTATCACTAGTGGCGTCCATCATGGAATGAAGTTCAGGCAGAGGGCAGTAAGAATGCAGTAATTGTGATAGCTAGTCACCAAGGGGGCAATAGTGATTTTTATTAAGATTGGGGGTCATCTGGCTGCTTCTGGTGACTCTAAGGAAGGTAAACAGGGAGGCACACCCAGGAGGAGCAGGAGTTGGGTCAGTCGCCTCCAAATGAGCCAGCCACACACCCTTGGGTTCAAGTCCTGGGTTGACACAGAAACAACTAGTGTGAACAACTAAATAATAATAAAAAGAAAGATACTTCCTCTTCCTCTCTATCCCCACTACTTGCCGTCATTCCTGCCTGCACCTTTCCTTATAAATTTTTTTTAAAAAGTAAACGGGGGAAAGAATCTATTGAAAGACTTTTATTCTCAACTCAGAACCATGTGGAAAATCAAAAAGTCTTCCTGGTACCTCTAAGGAATCTTTCCCTTGTAGTTTCTGGACTGATATGGATGAAGACCAAGGCTGGAGAGTGATTTTAATGGTCATTGACCCAATTAAATACTCACACCCTCCCATTTCTATCTCTTATGATAAGCTGAAGGTACTGATGGGAAATAAGTGGGACCTCAAGGTATGGTGGAGGCTGGGGGATGCACAGACATGGATGAGACTGAGGACTTGAATGAATCCAAGCTCCCTAAACCTCCCTGAATGTCCTGCAACCCCATTTCCATTGAATGAAAACAGTTCAATGACTCCGCCTTGAGTGGCTGCCTTAGAAAGGTACTGATTTTCCTCGGATCCGCACTACCTTCATTACTCCCAGATCTTCAAGGAGAGTTAAATGCCAGAATAGTCCAGATTGTAATGTGCAAAGCCTGGGCCTAGAGGAGATAGACAAAATGCCAAAAAGTTGCAGGACATCATTAACTTGTATCAGCAGGAGTCTGGGGAACATGCATTTAAATGGATTCTAAGACTGAATTTATTGAAATGGGCACACAGCTGAGAACAGGATTTATTGTCATGGTTTGACTATTTGGGAAATGGCATTAATAGTCAGTTAGACTGGCCAGTCTCAATGGTAAACTACAGCCAGTCAGGTCCCAACACCAGAGCTTCTCTGACAGGCTGCCATAGAGGAAGAAGTCTAAATGTTAAAGGACATGAGAATACAAAAGAGGTCTATTATACGCAACTTGTTCAGCCACCCCCTGGTCATATTCTCCTAGGAGACCGCAAAGGGTATTTCTTTCTTCAGGGCATAAAAAAAATGAAACAAACTGACTTTTATCCTAAAATTTGAAATGCCACCTTGGTTCACTAGTCAAAGTGTGCTTATGAAATTCAGGTAATAGATGACATTTTCCTCCAAGTTCAGTGGAGCCATAGATCAATTTTATGGTTCCCAGTCTCAGAAGGTATATTTGGGAGAGGGAAGAATTGTCACATTGATTCCCTAACCCACAGAGCAAGACTATTATGGCCAGAAGGGAGAGCCAAATAGAAGGCCACAGAACTGCTCTACCCCATCCCACTCCCCCCATGCCAAGCTAGTAACCCAAAAGCAATTCCACCTGCAAGTATTACAGAGTGAGTGTCACTATTAAAGACTTGAGAGGTAGAGGTGTGATTACAACCAAGTTCCCATTTTAAGTTCCTTCCTGGCTCTTGCGAAAACCAGATGGCCTGGGGGATGGCTGTAGAGTCACTTAATCAGCAGAGCCATTTGCAGCTGAGTCTGGATGGGATGACTTTGCTGGAGCAAAACAACGCGCCCCTTCGAAATTGGTGTGCATATATTAGCCAAACAAATTCTTCCTTCCTCCCTATGCCAATCACTGAAGATAATCAGAAGCAATATGACTTCATGTGGCAGTATACTGTCACTGTCTTCCCTGAGCCTAGGTCACTGCTCCTCCTCTCTGTCACAGCATCCTCTGGAGAAACGTGATACTCTAGATATCCTATAGAACATCACACTAGTCCATTGTGTAGGTGACATGCAAGAAAGCTATAGGGCTTGCCTAAGAGTCTAATGATCCAGTCCATGTCAAGATCTACTCTTCAGGGCATGCCCTTGTGGCTCAGGTACCTCAGATACTGGTGTGGAGGCCAGGTAAAGCCCCAGGGACTAGAGTAAAAAACAAAACAAATAAAAATGCTTCTTCCTTCTCTCCCTCCCTTAAAATGCTATTTCCTTCCTTCTTTAAATGCTCTTTCTTTCCATCCTCTCTTTAAAGAAAAAAAATTTGTTTTTATTTTAAAGATATGCTCTCTAAAGAAAATCAACTTGATGCCTCTGCTCATAAGAACAAGGTACAATGCTTCTCAGGCTTCTCTGAATTTTAGAAGCAACAGATACCACATCTGAGTGTGTCGCTGCTAGCCATTTATCAGGAAACTCATATTAAGGCTTGGTTTTAAGTGAAGATTAGAATAGGAAAAGACTTTGCAACACATCCAGGCTGCCAAGCAAGCTCTCCTGCCACTTTTCATTGTACAGGACAACCCTTACTACTGGTATGTAGATGGGGCAGGTAGTGCATTCTCCCTGAGGGTTATTTTGCACAGCTCGGGTCAAGGCAAGCATCTTGGGGAAAGAAGAAATCGAGGATCACATGTTGGAAAGGAAGGGTGAGGCCATTTCAATCAGGGAAAATAGCTAAAGAGCTCCTGCATTTTTGTCAAGCTTTGTTTCGGAAACCCATCTCTGGGAGAGGTTAGGGAGGTCACATGAAGCTCAGTTTCCTGCCCTCTTGGTGACACAAAATAGAATTAGGGACCAGGGACTTCTACTCAAGTTCTTCCAAACCCCAAGGTCTGAGTGTTTTAGATTATTTGCCACCAACATCATGAGTGGCTAAAATTACATGAAGAGGTGACCAAAATGAAGACTAAGAACGTTATATTCCCCAGTAAATCTGCACGGTGTCATAGTTACAGTCACTTTTGCCTGATATATCCAAAGATGGTTTTTAAATGTTGTTTTCCATTCTAAAACAACCACAGTTCCTTGGAGGACTGGCTCCTAGGAGACTATAGGTCTCCTAGAGGTGGTTTCTCTCCAGAGTCGGGTAGATGCCCTCTCTAGTTTTACCTGCCCCCAGCCTTTGGCCAGGTTGGTAAGAAATGTCGTCATGCATCCATCTCCCTGACAGCTGTGGAAAAGGAGGAACCAGGGGTCCAGGGTGCAAGCAATCTTGCGTCTCCTCTGTTGAGACTTGCAAACTCCCCTGAAGTCCGGGACCACGCCATGCACCCTGGCTCCCAGATCCCCCAGTGTCTGCCGACGGACTACTCCAATGGCAGAGGAGGCACTTGGTATACTTTGGGCAGAGTTAGCAGCCTTTGGAAAGGGAACCGTGAAGGAAAATACTCAGCGGAGGCCTAGACGGTCTGGGGAGCATTTTTGCACCCACTGGGGGGGAAAGGATCCGCTTACAAACACTGGCCTGTGAATGCTGTCCCGCTGCCGGCTGTGTGGCCGCGGGAAGGAAGCTGGCAGAGCAGGAGGACAAAATCCAAGCGTGAGTGGCCGCTGCGCGTGGGCAGGTGCTGCGGGAGCGGAGGAGCCCTTGGTGCCTGGAGCCGTAATGGGCGGGGGTGACGCGGGGGTGACGCGGGGTCGGGGGGCGCCGGAGGACTCAACACTCGACCACAGTTGCTCGCCGTGCTGCTTCATCGTGCGCGGTCGCTGATTCGCCTGCCCGTCCCGCGAGACCCGGACCTGCCCCCACCGCTGCAGACCTCCTGCTGGGTCTCCTGTTGGCCTGCCCCTCCCCCGGCCGGGGCGCGTGCAGCTGAGGGGTAGGTGCCAGGCTCAGGTACTAATTGTATTAATGAAAATGGCAAAAGCACATCCTTTCCATCAGGCAGTACAAAAGGAGAGGTGCTGGGGATGCAATTACCCACTACAGGAGAGAGTAGATTACGTGTCAGGCTCAGTATAAAATGAATATCCCCAATTACCAGAACCTCACTGATGAGATTCATACAAATTGCAAAAAGGAAAACCTGTCCCCTGAAAAGCCTAGTGCCATTTTCTGCAGGTGTCCCTGCACAGGGACGGTCATTTTCCATGTTCGAGGATCCAGGGCAGTGAAGCTGGAGTCGCTGTTCCCATTGTTGGTGACGCATTGCTTGACATTACAAACCGGGGTGCTGTGTGGGGGGATGTCCATCTGGAGCCTACTCCCAGGACAGGGACCTGAACAGAGTGCAGACCTGAGTGACAAGCAGCCAGGGACACCACACAGTAGGTCACTTCCCCGCCCACATCTGCATCTTCCAACTGGGTTGTAGCCCACTTATGGCCAGATATTTCTGCAATTTCTGACATTATTTTCTTCATGAAATTTGTATATAGCAAAAGCTTGGTTTGCTTTAGGCAGAGCATATGCTTCGTATTTATTGGAAGAAGTTTTCTCGTTCCTTAGCATTCTGTTCACTGATATTCCGTATGTTAAATATATCTCCGTTTTTTCCCCTGATACTCAGTAGTAGGCAGCCACAGTTTTCCTCTATAGTTTTTCTGGGTAGAAACCAGAAGCTGCTTTCCACAGCCCGGGGGTGTATTCTATACCTTTGGCGAGGATGACCTGATTTCCCACCCATGAAGAGAAATACGATTTTCATACTCCACCAGTTCCACGGGTAATGGTATCAGGCAGCCTGATTCCAGGGAGCAAAGGCCCTTATTTTAGAAAGAAAAGAGCTATAGTCAGACACTTTGTCTCTCCTGGAATTCTGGCTCCTCCTGCAGTCTTCCTGTAAGGGAGCAAAAACACGAGGGTCTAAAAACATTTCAGTGAGTCTGGGACTTAGGAGACTGCAGATCGGATTTGTAGTAGCACTTTTCCCAGAAGTGGGCTCTCGGGTCCCTGGGACATCATATGCTGGCCCACAGTTCACATGCTGAAACTTTGTGATTCCCCAGAGCTCCAGTGGGGAGCAGGGAGCTACCGTCTTGCGAAGTGACTTTGACAGCAACCCCAGCCACAAGAGAGCAAGTGAGCCAGAACTACCCACATTTGTAAAACAGACTTTGGAGTTAAAATGGTACCTCAATATCCAAATTCATATATAGATATGTGTGTTTGTGTGTGAGAGAGAGGAGAGGAGGGGAGGGGAGGGGAGGTAGAAACATCAAAACAGAGAGACTGAGAGACTGGGGTAGAGTGGGGAAGGTGTTTACAAAAACAAACCACTTCTTGGAGGAGACCTCAGCTGACTGTGTCCCTCAGCCGTGTTCTTGGACAAGTGGGTTAGAGGATGGAGTTACCAAGGCCCGGGCAAACTCTCCATTTCATTGGCCCTACAGCCCTTCAGAGCTCTCCTGAGATCTTACCTCTCACAGCCCATCTACAGGAATGACAGCATCTTGTCTGAGGCAGGAGGCTGTCCAGGGCTGGGCCCTCGGTGGTGGCTGGGCTTACCGCTAGCTGAGTTACCCACCCTGCACTGAACCTGTGTTCCCTGGGCCTGACCCCAGAGAGATTCTGTCAGCAGAACAAACCTATGGACTCATTCTATTTCAAGTATTCTTTTGTATGTCAGCTATCTTTTATTTTAAATGACTTTTCCACACAAACAATGCATTCATTCACCTAACAATTGTTCATTGAATACTATCCCAGCAGGTGGTGGATATACAATGGTGAGAAACAGAAAAGAGCTGATGTTCCAGATCAAGCCACAAACACCTATATAATTGATCTTAAAGGAAAACTAATTTTTTTGGTTGGGGGTAGGGGGGCAGAGAGAATTACCTCCTGAGCTCCATCTTGAGCTACCTGGAAAATAGCATTCCCTGCCTTGGCAGTAGCAAAGGAAGCTCCCACCTGGTCCCTGAGCAACTGCAACCACAAGTAAGAAGTGTAGAAACCAATATTTGTTGAGTGCCTAATGTATGTCTGGCTGTGCCAGCACTGACACACATCTATGAGACACAAATCTATGAGACAGACACAACTGCTCTCCATTTACAGATCCAGAATCCAATTCTCAGTTGCTGAAGGTCATACAGTTAGGGACTAGCTACAGTTGAAACCTGGCTGCTGACACCAAAGCCCAAGTTCTTTCAGTTCATTAGTTGGCGGCCGTAGCTGGGGTCTGCAAGCCAGCTCTGAGGATGCTCTTCCAGGGCTTTGGCCAAGGTGTGTAGAGGGCCACCGCTGTGTGGCTCATTCATAGGTCAGGGGTTCTGAAACCAAGCTCTGATACACCAGCCACCTCCCTTGCTACCTACCCTGGAATCCTTGGGCTGGGCCATATATTCCAAGTCAGCACGACTTGGCTAGAATTAAGAATGCTTTTTTTCTCGGCATTTTCTGAAGAAGATGCTGTAGAAAGCCAGAGTGTGAGTAATAAAGAGTTGCTTATGTAATAGGGTACCACACTGGCGAAGGCACATGAACTTCTCTGGGATCCAAGAAGCCAGGATTCCGGGGTTCTGTTCCAAGTTCTACCAGACTCGGATGTGTCCTTTTGAGCAAGTCACTCCCAGCCTCTCCAGTGACCTTCTATGTGACCTTGGCTGGATGGTGCTCTTCCTCTCCTTCCTCCCCTTTCCCACCTAGAGCCCCCCAGGCACCCCATTAAATGCCTGTGCAGAGTCACACCAGTAGCTGTGTGGCTCTCTGCGTGACATCCTCTGTTTCTGCAATGCCCCTCATCTTTGGGTGCTCACTTTTCCATAACACCCCACAGGGGTTGTGGTCCCATTTGTCTCTCAAATGTCTTCAGACTGATTTGATGGAATGAAATGATTGTTTTTTTTCACTCCCAGGGGTCCAACAAGGGCATCATAGCTTCTCATTATCTAAGCATGTATACAAGAGGGACAACAGCAACTTAGACTTAAAATGGAAGGAGCATCCAGTTAGATACCTGCCTGCTGGTTCCAGCTCTGCAGCTAATGAGATCTGTGACCTAGGAACATCACTTACCTCTGTGAACCTCAGTTTCTTCCTTTATCACAGAAGGGCATGAAACAAGGTGCCTCTAAGAGACTTTACAGTTTCCTGATTTCGATCCTCTTACCCAGGAACCTGAGTCATCCTGCACCTCCTTTCTTTTCATAATCTGAGAAATGACAAGGGTCCAGGGGTTGATTCACAGGGACACACACACACACACACACGCACACACACAAATCCGGGCCCTTCCCAACTGCGCCTCTGTCAAGCCCTTTGACAGCACCATTGCAGCCCTTCAAGCTGGAGGTCTTAAACCAAGGCTACTGCTTTCTCCCCACCCCAGTGCACCATCCTGGGCCCCAGGTCAGTTCAGGGAGGGTTTCTTCTGCACAGCAGGTGGCTGCCTGCCCACCAGTCACCCTCTGTTGTTAGAGGGGCAAAACTGCGAGAGAAGATGTGTTCCTTGCCCCAGCCACCCGCATCTCAGCCTCAGGACAGTTTTGCTCTGCTCCTTGCGCCCTGCGTGGGTTGGCTCCTGTTGCTAGGAGAACCTGACCATTTGCATTTCCTGCTGTTTTTATTTTAGATTAGCAGCGCCACTGCTGCAGGAACACAGAGTATTTTAAGAAAGACAGAAAAATGAAGTGTGAGGAGAGGACCTAGCCAGGGACCTGCTTTCCAAAGGCCTCAGAAACACTTAGAGGAAGAGCGCGCATCCGGCCCCAGGCCCAGCCAGGCCCAGTCAGGCCTCCCGCCTCCTCTCCCTGAAGGGCTCTGTCTCCCAGTCCCAATATCTACACCAGCAGGCCACCGAGGAGCAAGCGAGCACATCTTCTCCTGAGGAAGAGCAAACAAAGTCAGGTCTATACCCAAACCTAGCACACGTAGCACCCACCACCCCATGTTCATGTAAAGAGAAACATCTAGATTCCCACTGGGGTTCTCCAGCCCTACCTACACATTTGCTCTCCAAAGATGGCTCATGTTTTCTCCTTCTTCTTGTCTCTTCTCTCCCAGTTACTGCTTCAAAGGTGGGGGCTTGCCCCTCTCCGTTTTTCAGGCAGCTCAGGCACAGACTCTGAAAGCCGTGGACACCAATTTGAGGCCTGGAGGCCAAGGTTAGCAAGAACAAAACAAAGCAAAGATGGGGCATTGATTTTCTGCAAATTCAGGTACAAATCAGTATTGCTTTCTCATTCCCTCTCCACTCTATTCCTCTTTCCCTCCCCTCTCCTAAATATACTTGTCCCTTGCCACCATTATTTTTTTTTTTTCAGATCAGTAGTTTATCTTTCCATCTCCCCCACTGGACTATGAACTCCTAGAAGCCAGTGTCTCTGCCATTTTTTTAAGTCCAATCCTCTTCTTACCTCTAGAGTACAGTAGAAGCTCATTAACACTTTTTAAAATGTATTCAAATTTCTTTTGAGTCCTACCAAGCTTGCACAACAGGTAATCACCAACCATTCCCTATCATTAAGAAGCCCATGGCCCATGGAAGGCTACAAAACAAGTAAACAGGTTTTTGTTTCCTTGAGAAATCAAGTGAAGTTTATTGACAAAGTGACAAGGTGAAAGTCAGAGTGGAAAAGTGGGCGGAGTGAGAATACGCTCCAGGAAGGGGGTCATTCCCAGAGGAAAAAACAGCCAGGAATTTCAGGCTGCGTTTTTTTATGGGGGTCTCTGGCCTTCCCCTGCCCTTATCCCTACCCACGGGTGGGATAAGGTCTTCGGTGGTCTATCAATGGTTGCCTTTTAAATGAATTGGAGGGCTTCAGATTGGTGCCATTTGCTGATTAACTGCCTCTGTCCCCTTCGTCCTGCTTCCCTGCTCATGGCTGACTCACTGTTCTAGCATCCCCCCTCGAGGGGTGGCACCTAGAATCTTCTAGGGAGGACGGGCATTTTTTCTTTTCAGTAGCTACTTCCTGCTAAACAGGGGATATAGCTGGGTCTAGGTGCCTCCTCCTTGCTATCAAAACAAGTAAATAGTCTTAAACAATGAGATGAATGTTTTGATGAAGAGATATTCAGAATTGCAAGAAGTTTCCTGAGTTAGGAGTCAGGGAGGAGTGGGTGTGGGCAAGAGAAATCAGAAACTGTTTCATGGGGACTCTTGGGGAGGACGGATTGAGAGTTCATCATAGGATGTCATAACCACTCATCGTCTGGGCAAAGGCATGAGGACTGAAGAGAAATAGATTGAAACACATGTCCCCCCAAGCCCTTAACAAGTAAAATCTCATGCTGGTTGTGTCCACCTCTCTGATACCCACACCCAGACCCATCTCCCTTCATGTCTTTTCTGAAGAGGTAAAAATGTCTTCCCACTTCTGAACCACAGATTCCAGGCTATGGGGGGCAAAGTGCTGCCTTGAAGAAGATGATTATCAGAGACCAAAGGAAGCTGTTCCTAGACGCACACTGTCAAGCCCACTGCTGGGCCACATGCCTCCATGGAACAAGCACCACTTTATTTAGCCTCCTTTCAAATAGCCACTCTTGTCAGAGTGTAGAGTACTAACTTCATGTAGGAGGACCAGTCTCTGAGACCAGCTGTGTGCTATGCCTTGACTGATGGGACTCCAAAGCAAAGTAGGCACTTGGAGGTGCAATCTTTTATCTTTTTCTTCTGTCAATTTTGTCTGGGCAGTGGGCATGGAAACCCTATGACTTCTCCTCCAGATCTGAAATTCTTGATCTTTACTGAGAAAGAGACTACAACAAAGACCCCTCATTATTTGTCATTCTCTCCTTATTCTTATTAACAGACACTCTGACTCTTTATTGCACTATGATCATCTGAGACCCTGTATGCCCAGACGCTCTTGCAGCTGGCAGTGGATAGTAAGATGGAAGCAGATTTCTGGAAAACTTATTAATAAAGGGACAAAAAACTGGAATGGAGTTTTTCTGTTCCCACAACCATCTCCACCCACCTTTCTCTTGCTTCCTACCTAGAATATAGATGTTCAACAAAGGCAAAGATGGGGGCCACGTGCCTAGGATGACACAGTGGAACATCACACTGCCCTGATAGACATCACAGCTCCCCCCAAAGGCTGTTTATGTGTCTACACACAACTTTGTAAATAATTCCCAGGGTTTCTTGAGCCCTGAAGCCAAAGCAGAGAGCCCAGGGAGAACCAACTTCCCCCTTCTGCCATCAGTGTTGTCAAAGTGAGCCTAGAATTGTGTTGCTACTGCACCCCCAGTAACCTGAGAGCCCTCTTGTCTCCTCCCTACCACTTCCAGCAACACTACCGCCCCTACCTCCTCCCTGTCACCTCCTCTCCTTCCCCTCCCCAGCTATTCTTCTGGGCTGCCAATCCCACACCAAAGTCACTTCATACCAGGAAGGAAATTAGCATTTGTGTTGGGACAGAAAGTGACACTGCTCAGCTCTCACTGTCATTCTGCTCTTAATTAATATTTAACCTCAGAGATTGTGCAGCAGACGGAAGTGGCTGATGGGAGAACAAAGCCGGAGCTGGCTCTCCCTGTCAGCACTGCCTCCCCCACTTCCAGCCTCTCTCCCTGTACCTTTGGGCCACAAAGGACCCAGTGGGCCCAATGGGAAGTGGAGAGGAGTGGCCCCAGAGGACCCTCCTCCAAGGACCCTCAATGGTACTCTCTGGATTTGCTCCCTCAAATCTCACTTCGGCAACAAAATGAGAGTAGCTGGGGCCAGGACCTGGTGCCCAGAGCCCAGAACTAAACCAACCTGGCCTGCCCAGAAGGATGAAGAGCCAGGAAAGGGGGAAAGAAAAGCAATGCAAATGTGCCCCTCAACAGATTATATTTAAGGCACTATTTTTAGGTGCCTTCAATCCCTCGGGGCTGTCAGGGCGGTTGCAGCCCCACTCCCCCGGGAGAGGAAATGACAGGCATTATTACCCAGCCCAGAACACTGGTGCAGGCGTGGTGGGTGGGGGAGGTCTGCCTTGCCAGCTCCAAAATTCGGGAAGTCAACTTCCAGTAGGAAATCGAGGGCACTGAGAAAGCTCAGGCTGCAGAAAAGTCACAGCACCCCCTCCTCCCTCTCCAGCCAGCCTGCCATCCATGCCCACATACAGTCGACTGGGCCTGGACCAGGAGTGTGGGAGTCTCCTCAGTCCCCAAGTGTCTGGAAAAGTAGGTTATACAACCTCCCTCATTGCCAAGTTCTTCCTTCTCTCTAATCTTAGCCCTGCCTTCGGTCTAAGCCCATTTCCCCTTGCTCTGCAGGCAGAGGACAGCTGGTCACCATCCCCTCAGGGAAGAGAGAATTTCTTTGCGTTTCCTGTCAGCCTTCTCTTGTCCTACCTGAGTCATTCCAGTTCCTTTAACCTTTCCCCACATATCAGGATTTTTGGCTCAGGTCCTTGTCACTTTTCTAACCCCAATCTAAATATATTCCCATGTTCCTCCATGGAGCCTGAACAAATCCTGCACCTCTGCCAGGAGGCACCTGAGCATCAACTTGAAGGGAAACACTTAAGAATATCATCTCGAAGAAGTTAGTTCTAATTGTCTTGGTTATCTGACCTCTGCACAAGATCAAACTCTCCCTACAAGTTGCATCTGCTACCCCTGGGACCCACCTCCCTTACCCTCCTGTACACCCAGTGCTGGGGAGCAGGACACTTTACCCCCAAATGTGCTACATTAGCACAGGGATTATTTTGAGCTGAAGGCAATGAAGACACAGTAGAGTCAAGTAAAGTTTCTTACCTTTCCCTTAATGCCTAAGAGAGTTTAGATAGGGGCTATACCAGGAAGGGAGCTATGAGCACATATTTTTTACAACTGATTCATTTTATATCAGATGCATCTCTGTTTGGCAGGAAACACGTTTGTTTACAAAATTTTTACTCTTCTCATTTTTCTGTGCATTGTCCTCCTCCCTTCTGATGTCCTTGCCCCTGCGCCCTTTTCCTTAGTTCAGGCTCAGGTTCACATATAAACCTCAATTACCTGACTGTTTTTGGGGCTCTTGTACCTACTCGTTTTTCTCCTGTCAGTCTTTCAGGTCAGTTGAATTATTAGACTAGCCTAATAACCTAGAAGATTCTGCTACGCCAGATAACCGCAAGGCTGATAAAAATGGTACCTACATTTTCACTGGACATAGGCTTAAATTAGACACATATGCAATTTTTTCCTGAAAACTAGTTATTATTTACTTTGTAAATTATGCAATGCCATCCAAGCGGTAGCTTTTATTATTGTGGTGCATACCAGATCTCTGAAGAATGCTTGTTTTCTTAACCAGAGAATTGTAAGCCATAGCATTATATTTTATTCATTCATGCAGTAAATATGTATTGAGCTCCTACTATGTCAGGCACTACTCTAACACTGAGAAGTCAAATGAAAAGACCACATCCAGATTCAATGGTTGTTCACAGCCTAGTGACAAAGACCAGATGGAAACAATTACTGACCAGTGTGATGACCACTAATAAAGTCATATGAAATGCTAAGGGATATAGAGGAGGAACAGCTGACCGCACTGTGTTAGCGCTGGTGTGGACATTTCTCACTGACAACAGCCTGTCCTTGGATTGGCCCAGTCCCTGCTGACCGGGAGTGCTTGTCTATAATACAGGCATGTACCCATGAGGGGCTTCCCAGAACCTTTTCAAGAGACGTGGTATATGGACTCAGAGAGAGTTGTGGTCTCTCTTTCTTCTGAGGGTTTGGGCCTGTCAACAAACTTCTTGCCAATCTGAGTAGAAGTCAAACACAGACAGACTCCAAAGGAAGAACTGCTGACAGGTGGAAAGGGAAACAGAACTGATGGTCCATTCTACATCCCTCACAAGTCAGGGAAGTCTCCCAGTAAGTCCTTTTTCTATTTAAGAGAGTGACTCCAGAAGAAGGCAGAAGTCTAAAAGATCCCTCAGTGTCAAGATCATCTTTCCAGGGGGGTAGAAGATGGTAGCCTAATGTGCAAACTTAGGATGATTTTCCCTCTGACATCAATACTCTTAGATATGCAGATTGAGGAGAAATTAATCAAAGGAGGAGAGGGTTACATGATGGAGTAGCTTGGGAATTAAACAGATTTGAGAGGAATCTCAGCTGTGTGACCTTGTTCAAGTGACTTAACTGCTCTGTTTCCCCGCATATATTCTTTGCCTATAAAGCATGGCTAGTGTTTGCTTCACTGGACTATTGTGAGCCTCACATGACATAAAGTATTCAAATGGAACATATATTAGTCAGTCCATCCAAGAACAACTCCCTCTCTTTTGTGGCATTGCTCTTTCCTCACTCTAAACAAATAGTATGGGGCACTGCCAGTCATATAATCCAGTTGACACTGTGGCTGTGCCAACAAAAGGTCAATTATCATGGCTTATCCTCCTAGTCACTAGTCACTAGAATTAGTGCATGAGCATGTCGCCCAAGTTAGCTTATCTGAGACCTCCTCTGGGAATGTTTAGGTAATTATCAGTGAAGTTGGAATTGAGGAAAGATAATTTCTCTTTGGTCTCAAAGCTAGGATGGCTTATATTAAGAGCTGCCTGCAACCCTGGTTCCAGTGTTACAGGGTGGCAGCATTGTACAGAAGGAAGTGAGATGAGATAAAAGGGAAGGGGAGAGTCTTGCTAGGATTTTGCACCCCTGGATCCGGCTGTTCCTGAAGCTCCTGCTCTGGCCTTGCAGTGAATTTATGTTCATGTCAATGCAAGTTGGGTTCCCATTTCACAAACCAGAGTCTTTTTTTTTTTTTTCTTTAAAGAGAGGAAGAGGGCAGAGGAAGGATGAGGAAAAGAGACATCTTTATTTAGCTAGCTGTTCTTTTCTGTTTTCTTTTTTAGTTTTTCACCTTGACCGCGGGCCTCAAACCCAGGTCGTTGGGCTGCATGTGGTTCACACACCACAGTGTCTCCGCCTCCTGAGCCACGAGGGCCTCCTGCAGAGCCTTGATCAACACAGCATATGATACCCTTTGTATAAAACAGATGGCACATAATAAATACTCATAATAAATATACTGAACAGATATTTGACTCCCAGAAAAATAGGCTGAGAGCATCCAGACTTACATAATCTTTAAGTAGAAGTCTTTGTGTAGGCACAATGGTTTATAATAATAACAACAATAATAAAAACATATAATGTATATGTAACAATTATAAGTGCCTTCCCAGTATCCTAGTGTTTTCTACTTACAGGTGCAAGCAGTTCCACGGAGTAGTCAAAAGTAATGTCTGTTTTAAAACTAAAAATGGTGGCGCACCCTGGTGGAGCAGCGGTTTGGTCAGCTGCCTCTGAAGAACGCAGGTCACGTATCCTTGGGTTCCAGTCCTGGTGGGGGAAGACCACCAGTGTGAACAACTAAAAAGGACAAGTGCTTTTTCCTCCTCTCTCTTTCTCCCTGTCTGGCTGCTCATTTTCATTCTTGCCTGCAACTTTCCTTTAAAAAAACTGAAAATGGAAATCCCATGCAATCTTGTCATCCTGCTTCCGGGTATTTACCAAAAAAATGCTAATTCGCAGAAGATCTATGCACCCCCATGTTTACTGCAGTATTCCTTATAATAGCCAAGAATTGGAAACTGAATGTCCATTGTCGGGTGAAAATATAAAGGAGAGGTGGTAGATATAAACAATGGAATACTACAGAGCCCTAAAAAAGATGCCATCCTGTCATTTGCAACAACATGGATGGAACTCGAGGGGATAATGCTAAGTGAAATAAGTCAGAAGGAAACAGACAGATACAGAATACTCTGACTCACGTGTAGAATATAAAGGAAAAGAGCAAATGAACAGAAAACAGAAAAAACAACCCTTAGACTTTGACAGCAGAACTGAGGTTACCTGCAGGGCAGGGGTTGGGGGCAGGAACAAGCGGTGGGTGAGTTCTCATGGACAGTGGTGAAGGACTTTTGGTAATTTGTTGGTGGGCAGGGTATACTGTCATATATTTGATGAATGATGACCCTACCTATATGAGATTTTATTATTTGTAAATCAAAGTTACCTCAATAAATTTTTTTTTCAAAGGGAATGTTTATTTTAAAGGTGACGAGTCATTAGCCAAAGAACTGGTAGAGAAGTTTTGTTCAAAGGGTATCGAATTAACCCCTCAGAGTATCAGTACAAGTAGACTGACAACTGTACATGGAAGACGCTTACTGTCTGCAGGAGTGATGGAGAACAGACGTCATGCTATGAACTTCACAGACTGTACAAACAAGAGATTCTGGATGAACAGCTGCTTTGTCGAGTCTGTGTTTTCCCAGTGCTAACCTTGGAGGGTTTCATTTTTATTAAAAGAGGCAGACAGTTTCTTCACTGGGTGGTCTGATGTGGTTGATCCTAATTCCCTTGAGGATGTTTCTACGTTAATAACTTCTCCCTACCAACAATGACCTGTTGGGTGAAGACCAGTGTATCATGGCTATTTATAAGGAATGAAGGGTCTACCACCTATCACTTTTCAAAACCATTAGAGATCAGCCATCTGGCAAAAGTAAAATGCCCAAACCTATGCAGCTCTTATATATATATCTGAGTTCTCATCTCTATCTTAAAGGAATTTTCCTTCTTTATCAGTAATTCTAACTAAAACGAGCCCAAACAGCAGACTTGGGACTACTAGGACAGGTTGAATTGACGGAAATGCCAAGAGACACAAGTGCACAAAGGCTTTGAGAATGATTATAGGAACTATAAATGGTCACGCAGAATCCTGCAATGGTCCCTTCCATTAGACAGAGCCAATCTAGGACAACCAATTAGAAAGTCAGGCTGTGTGAGGTCCTATAAACTCATGTTTGAATTACTAGTTGTTCCAACTTTTCAGGGTCATCAAAGAATCCCTGGAATGAGCTCATACATTCAGTTTCCCAAATGATAGGGACAATGATCTGATGCACTCAAACATCTCTTGTGTCACTATGAATGCAATCATGTAAATCTTCTAGAAAGCCTAATGATAATGGGTGAGATATAGAGGTTTTCCCTTCAAGCTTTCAGCATGTTGGCTTGATGCTTCATGGTCAAACATTACTGACGCATCTCCAGAATTTAGGTCTGTATTCAAGGTTGAAAAAAAACAGAATACTGGAGCTACTCAGTTTCCTCCTACCTGGAATGTAAAATAGTCCCAGAAGATCTCTCAGCAGAAACCTACTTATATCTCATCAGTCATTTCTAGGTCTTGGGACCAGGCCTGGGTGTCATAAAAGGTCAGAAAGTAGAAACAAGTCCAGAATGAGTGTGACAAATTTTCAGGGCCAGACTCATGACTGTCCCCAGCAAAACCGCAATTCTGTTGGCAACCAAGAAGGAATGAATGGAAATTGACTGGGTAATCAATAGTGTCTGTCATGGTTTATTAGAGACTGCACACCTCCACACACACAGTACACCAAATGTGGAACTTTCCCGCAGTTGCGATCTGACATATGCTTAGCAAATCATCATATAGTACAGCTTTGCCATCCACTTCCCAGTGAAACAAGAAAACTCTCTCTCCTTTTAGGACCAAGTTTTATACAGTCACTTTTGAGGAACATCTGCTGCATAAGATTGTCTCCATCATATAGATCTTTGACTCTCTCTCCTAGGTATATGAGCACAGAACACCTGTAGAAATACTGTAAATACGTAAGGCTTCAGGGTCAAAAGGACAGAGTAATTTTACTTAGCATGCCTTCTCTCAAAGTGCAGAAACATTCCCACCAACAACCCAGTCCAAAAACAGCTCATGTTCCAGCACTCCTCAGCCTCACCCCACTCCAACACACAACCCCACAACAGGCAAAGCAAAAATAACCAAAATTTTCCATCCACTCAAATAACTATCAGTACTTACTTCATTTAACTCAAGTGATCCACCCAAACTACAGAATAAAAGAGCTTGTAGTTAATAATTCTTTACAGCACTTCCATCTGATGAAAAAGGAAAAAAAAAAAAAAAAAGATAAACATTACATTTCAGTGTTAGATTCAGGGTTAATCTGGGTAGAACTATTCTCATACACAGCGAATGATATTTGACCAAATGACCTGTGTCATGATCCATTCATAGTGGTATGTGACAAGTCTTTCGAGTGGGGTGGTACCCTTGAGGAAGCCACTTACAGATGGTCTGTCCCATAGGCCCTGCAATGACTGAATTCCAATATTTGTTCTCCTGTATCTTGGCCACATTGGAGGATAGTCTACTGAGGCAATTTTGTCAATGGCTCCTTCCTTTTCAAGTCCAAGGGACCTTTGACCATCAACACCTGCAGTCCTCACAGAAGCTCATGAAAATTCAGCGGAAGAAGACTGTTGGTAATGCCATCTCTGAGCAGATGTCTGGTCTTTATTGCTTTAAAGAAAGTGTAATGGTCGGTCCCTAATTCCTTATAAATGGTAGTGGTAGGCTGGTTTTTCCTCCACCCAACAGGCTACTGGTTTGTCTTGTTAGTCAAAAATCATTAAGATATAAACTTATTCAAAGAATTCAGATCAACAATGTCAGATCACCCAATAAAAGAAGCTGCCTACTTTTTTAAATAATAGTAAAATTCTCCCAGGTTAACAGTGGAAAGAAAATCTCCAGATAAGACAGGCACCAAGTTCACAGCCCTGGCCGATCCAGCTTCCTCTAAAGATGCCTCGCAAGTAACTCCTGCCACCAAGTTGGCTGTTCCACCCAGGACTCTCTAGTATAAGACCAAGAACACAACGCTTCTTTAAATATTCCCTTGTGGAATGCCCTAGTGGAGTAGTGGTCAGATCTGTCACCTCTGGCCGGCGCAGTCCACATACATCCCAAGAACCTGGGTTCACATCCCAGGGCTGAGGGAACAACCAAGATAAATAGTTAAATAAAATAAAGTGTTTCTTCCTCCTCTTTCTTCCTGCCTGCCTCTGCTTGCCTTCACGCCTACCTGCACCTTTCCTTTAAAAAATTAAAATAAAGATCCCCTTGCATAACTAAAGACAAAGTTTAAATGCTGAACCTAACTAAAAGGAGGAACTAATAAAGTAGAAAGAGAGAGACACCTTAAACTGGATAAACTGGTTTACAGGTATGACTTCCGAGGCATTCAGGCTGTAAAATGTTTGTCTTCCATGCTGTGAAGGCAGTGGGCATGTGCCTGTATGTCTCAGCTCTGCAGATTGCAGCCCTCAGACTGGATCACAGCAATCAGGGGTTGCCTCCCTCTATAAGGCTCAGCTTCTAAGTTCTTACTGAAGACATACCTGGGCCTCTAACAGATTCTAAAAGAATCGTGGCCCGCAGCAAATGAGAGCATGCCTGACCACAGAAATAATATGCCCTGTCTTTATTCCTTGACGGTATTATTCATTCACCCCTAATTCAGACAATTAATTAAAAATATTTATTGAGTATTCACTATGTCCCAGACATTGTGCCAGTGCTCTAATCTCTTTCTTATGCAGCTTCCAGCTTAATAGTAACAAATATTAGTGCTGTAAAAAGAAAGGGCCAGGGAAAACCTCAGTGGCCTAGTGGATGCAGTCCACATACACCCTCAAGAACCCAAGTTCAAGACCTGGGGCCGGGGGAAGCAACCAAGATGAACAAGTAAATGCAGTAAATAAATATGTAAAATTAATTAATTAATTAAAGAGTTGGGCGCACCCTGGTGGTGGGGCAATTTGATGCACTGCCTCCCGCTGGGCTTATTCCACATACATCCCAAAGGCAACTAGAACAAGACCCAGTGGGAACAACCAAGATAAACAGCTAAATAAAATTAAAATGCTTCCTCCTCTCTTTTCTTGTCTTCACTCCTGCCTGCACCTTTCTTTTAAAAAATAAATAACTAAATAGCACTCCAGTGGGGAAGTTGTTTGTTCAGCTGCCTTCCGCAGCGAGCACAGGCTGTGCATCCCAAGGACAGTGGTTCAAGACCCGGCCCCGGGGTGAAGAGCAGGAGAGACAACTAAATCAAATAAATGAGGTGCTTCTTCCTCCTCTCTCTTCCTGCTCACCTGTTCGCTTGCATTCCTGCCTGCACCTTTCCTTTGAAATTAGTTAAAGAGTAGGCCTGGTGGACGGGCAGTTGGGCGCAATCCACATGCATCTCAAAGTCCTGATTTCGTGTCCCAGGGCTGACGGGAACAACAAGATTAATAGCTGTCTAAAATAAATCAGATCCTTCTTCCTGCTCTCTCTCTTCCTGCCGGTCTGTCTCTGCTCACCTTCATTCTTGCCTGCACCTCTCCTTTAACAAACAAACAACGACAGCAAAGTCGCCCTGTGTGTGTGTGTGGCTCAGGCAGCTGAGATGGTTGGGATGTGGACCATGTGAAGGCCAAGAAACCAGGCTCATGCTGGGGGGTGGAGATAGGGGGATCAAAATAAAACGTAAATAAAAATGCAGCTTTTTCCTCTCTCTGCTTTCCTTCTTTCCTTCCGCCCTTCCTTTCTTCCTCTTTAAAAAAAAAAAAAAAAAGTAAAAATAAAGGGTCCTTATATTTCAGAGACTCATAGTTTACGTTTGTGAATGAAATAACAATGGGGGAATCATAAGGAATACATATTAAATTAGTTTGGTGATGAGATGAGAATTATTGAATGTAGGTGATGGATACAGTATAGGCCATTATGTACAACTTTATTTGACTCTGCATGTGATTAAATTTTTCAAAGAAGTTTTTAAAAAGCATGAATATGGCGCACCCTGGTGGTCTAGCGGATAAAGCCGCTGAACGTAGCCCACATACATCCCAGGGCTCCAGTTTGAGCCCCGGGACTGAGTGGAACAATCAAGATGAGCAACTAATTAAAAAATAAATAAAATGCTTCTTCCTCTCTTTTCCTGTCTGTCTGCCTTCATTCCTGCCTGCATCTTTCCTTTAAAAAAAATTAATACAAGGCAATAATTGCAAAGCTGAACGAATGGCCGCCAAGGCAGATGAAATGACCCAGGGCCAGTGAATCCAAACTGAAAGCATGGCTCTGAGCTCTCAGATTGGAGAATGTGGGCATGGATGGCTGTGAGGCTGTGGTGCTGACCACAGATGCACACTCCCAGAGACACTCATTCTGTAGGATTTTAAGAGAGTCTTCATCTCTTGGACAAGAGTTCCCCTTCTGCCCCAAGATCTGTCATGACAGGGAGAATGGCTCAAACTTCACTTGGCACAGATATTGGTAGAACCAGGACTGCTTTTATCTGACTGACTGGCAGAGCCACAAAAGGGTAAAGGGTCTAAATGGACTAAAGAATAAGATATTATACCACATGCAAGTCTTCTTACAGGAACCCATTAAAAAACAGGCATCTGTCTGGATCCAAAGTGAGACAGTTCTTAGGCTTGTGCTAGAGTTCATTGCTAACCTGTTATCAACATGGCTGTTACCTTGTTATAAAATGATTGTGTTTGGTCCCTTGTTTACAGGGAGGGTTGGAAACCTACAGCTTGGCCATCACAAGCTTTTTTAAAATTACTTTTTAAAGGAAAGTTGGAGGAATGAAGGCAAGCAGATAGGGAAGCAAGAAGAGAGATGAAGAAGCATTTTATGTCATTTTTATTTAGTTATTCACACTGCTTGTTTCCCCCCACCTTCCCCACGCCTCCTTACCGGAACTTGAACCCAGGATATGTGGCCTGCGCTCCTTCAGAGGCAACCGACTTAACGGCTGCTCCATCGGGGCACAAATATCACAATGAAGTATGGGAAGCAAACTGAGGAAACAGGAGTGGAGTGGCATAAAACCAGGACCCAGAGCAACGAGAGTGCAGGCGGAGAAGGCAGACACTTACACATCACCATAGCAAGAAGCTGTGGCTTGGGGTGGGCACATACCGGTGTGTGCCCAGGAGTCCGGGAGCACTTCATCCTGTCACCAGAAATGAATCAAGGCACTGGGCAGCAGACATAAAGCCATATGTATGAGAGGAAGTCGGAGTTGCTGCCCTCAGTTCTTTTTGGACTCAGGCAGTGTGAGCCAACAGTGACACTAAGTGCCATGCGGGACTCATAACATTGTCCCTGCCCAGAACGTCCTTCTGCCTTTGCCCACCTCCTTCTCCGAGTCCTGTTCTTCCTCCAAGCCATTCTCACCCAGGAAGCCTTCCTTGCGCATCCAAACCCTCAGTCATCTCTCCTATACCTCAATTCCCGTAGCACTTACTGTTGCAGCATTCAGTTGACATTTATCATTATTACTTTAGAAGATAAAATATATCTCATATATATAGGTAGGTAGGTGGTAGACATATATATACATACATATGTATATATACATATGCATATATCTATATATGTGTGTTTGCATATACACACACGTACTTTTATCATCAGAATGTAAAATCCAAAAAGAGAAGAGATGATGTTGGATTTGTTAAGCACTGTAACCCATTCCATCAAGCCTAGTCCAAGTGATGGGAGTTTTACACAACTCTTAAAAAGTTAAAACACACATAATTCAAAGTCAGAACTCGTATATTTTAGCTCTAGTTCTGTCATCTACTAGAGATCTAATAGATCTAATACTGAACAAGTCGCAAGTCACTTAAAGTCTCTAAGCCTGCTCCCTCAGAAAAGAGTTAAAAATGCTAATCTCTCCCTGCCATTCTCAAGAGACTGCTCAGAAAACAAATTGTGACTGCGGAAGCACTATTTGGAGTTAGGATAATATTTCCATTCTGCCCTGAGTTCTAATCTGGAGTCTTTTATTTAATGACAGTGTAAGTTACCCGACTTGGAGACGTCTTTGCTTCCTCATCTCTGACATAGGAAACAAAACACCTAACGCACAGGGTTGCCATAAGAAACAAAATCACATCTATGATGTGATTAGCATGATATACACAGCACCTAGTACTCACTCAAGGGTGTTGGTTCCTACCCCTGTCTTCCCAAGCACATTTTATTAAGACATCTACATTGGGACTCTAGCAGCACCCTGCACATGGCAGAAGTTCAAGAAATATTTACTCTTCTTAATTTAGGTGCTAATGATAATAACGTGAATGATGACTGATAATGACTCTTAGCGAAGATGTCTTAATGTCACTTAATGCCCAGAAAACCTGATTTTTACATTTGTGTGCACCCCTTAAGCCATGCGCTTTCTCCCCTTCTCCTTTATGACATGTGAGGTGAGGGTGGGAGGAGGCCTCCAGTCTGGCAGAGGCCCCTTTAAAAATGTACCCAGGCTCCTCCTCTGCCAACCAAGTTGCTAAAAATACTACAGCAAAAGCTGAAATATTTGCAGAGAAAACTGAATTTCCTGCTACCCCCACCCCTTCCATGCAAATGGGTAAAACCCTGACCTAAGAAGCCCCCAGATCAGCTCCACCAAAGGCAGAGGCCTCCTCCTTCCCACCAGTTCTTCTCATGGGATCCCTCTGTGGGCTTAAGCTGGGATGTTATGTTCAGCAAGTGCCCACTCCACAAGTCTTGGCAAATAGATTGTCATGTGCTTGGGCTTTTCTCTCTGCTTAAGAGAACCAATTCTCTCCAAATCCCCCTCCATCTGTCCCAAGAAGGATCTGAATTAGACCTGAGAGCTTCCCACTAATCCATCTCTCATCTTCTCTTGTCTAACCAGCAACTCCTCTGCCACATCGAGTGTCTATTGCATGCTCCCAGCTGGGTCCAGCCAAAGGCCCCGGTCTTCCCACTCCCCTAACTTGTAACCCTCCCTGGAGTCTGTCTCTTGAATGCTATGGAGGCCAGCAAATAGCAGCAAGTTCTTGAAATTCCAAGAGTCCAGGAAGATACCCCAGGGCCCAAGCCTAGCTGGTTAAAGGGCATAATTCCAAAAGCTGACTTGGCATCAGGCCCCAGGCCAGACAGTCTTCCACAGCGAGTGCTGTGTACTGCTCCTCATAGCAACCCAGAGGCCAGCATCCACACTGTCCCTCTTCCTAGCTCCTCTATTCAAGAAGCCTAGTGCCACCCAGTTGGACTTGTTGACAAACCCAATCAACCAGCCCAGAAGAGGGGTCCCTTACCAGGAATTAAGTGCCTGTAATGTGTGGTGGCAGAGGGCTTCACTTAGGTGTGTGTCTGTGGCAAGGTGCCCACAGTGTGTGTCTGGGGATGGGTCAACAGGGATCAGCATATATGTGTCATTTAATGAGGCTGCACATGCTCCCACTCCTGCCTCTGGATATCTGAGTTTGTGAGTCTGCTGGCCTCTCTGTCTACCTTGTCCCACCTCAGAGGCTGCACATCCCCCAGGGCAGACGGCTGTGGCCAGTTCTGCGTAGGCGCCTCAAGTGGGCTGTTGCTGAAATGGTTGTTTTGCGGATAGAACTGCCAGTTAGTTGCCAAAGCAGTTCTCCCATGGGTCCGCTGATGTTCAGATACACCCCTCACAAAGGCGTCTTTTAGGAAGAGCAAAGGGCTGGGCTGCCTGTGTGGGTGTTGGGAGTGGGGGTGCGTCTGGTAAAGACACCCCCCTTCAGCTCTGACCAGCAGGAAGAAGGGCCCAGCAGCAGGCAGCCTGCGGTGGGATGTTGCCTAGCAACTTGGGAGACTTGACTGCAAACTCACTGGATCCCAAATTCTTCGGCTCTAATTTGGGAAGAGAAAGGCACAGAGTCCAGGCCTGATATCCACTCTTGCCCCCCCACCACCACCACCCCTTCTTCCCTCCCTCTCTCCTCTGTATTTTGGAGTTAAAGTTCAATGACAGCTGGCACCACCCAAGGTCCCAGATGTGCCAAGCATTTAGCCAAGGACCTGAGTTTGCAGGACACCCTGCCATTTGGTGGAGGTAGGGGGATGGAAGATGTGCCAGAGACAGATTGGGGAACAGATTTTCAGTTACAAGGGTGGGTGGGTCCCAAACATGCTGGGAGAGACACCCCTATACCCCAAGACCTGGAATCCCAGCCAGCTTCCAGCTCAGCTTGGGGGTGCAAGCTGGCAAATCTGACACATCCAGAGTGGTCATGGAATCTCCCTCCCACTCATTTTTCCATGGGAAAGCAAAATCTGTGGCCCGATGCTCAGGTAGGAAGTGAGCACGTAATAGCCATGTTATGACAGGCCAGCATCTGCGGACTCTGCAGTGTGGTCGCAGATGGCCTGGTCCAACCATTGCCACAGGGCATTTTCCCTCTTGCTCTGCTTCTGCCATCAGGCAGCAACTACCTTTTCACCTTCCCTCCTCCAGACTTTGGTTGGAAAGACATTTTTTTTTTTTTCTCAGAAACAGCCCATCCCAGCCACATAGTTAGCTCTAACACCCTGAAATCTTGGGGGATCTTGGTCACCACAAAAGTGATAGGTTGCCTCTCTGGGATGTTTCTCCCATATGTCCCCTTCCTCACCTCTCACAAAGCTGACATCCTTCCTCCATCAAGGACCCAAAGCGCTGATGACTTCTGATATTTCCCTGTGCTTAGGTTTAGGCTATTTGTCTTCTTCCCAAGGGCAAGGGTGAGAGTGGCCAGTCTTATTCTGAAATAGTGAGCCAAGAGTTTAGGGAGAATCTAGTATGGGGACTGAATGAAAAGGGTGCTTATCCCAAGCCTGTGTCCATAAACAAATACATGCAAGTAGGTATTGTGCTTTATGATTTTGTCTATTTGATGCAGGATAGATGATAGATATGTATGCGGAAAACTCGGGCAGGGTGGCTGCCGGTGAACATGAGCACGTGCTTACACATAACAGGGCATCTGCATTTCTCTGCACCATGTGTACAAAGTCTGTGTAGTTATTGTGACAGTTTGTGTCTATAGCGTCTGCATATTGAAGAAGTACACGCTTTAGTGAACCTGGGGCATGTCATATATGGACGTTTGAGACTTGCGTTTGTATGTGTCCACCGCAGGATTGGATGCCCACAGCTTTCTCGGTTATATATCAGAGTGGTGACAGCACTTTTATACCGTCTGTCTTAGGGTGCTTTTCTTTGCTGACTAAGGGGGGGAGGGAAGTTAGGAGGAGCCATATTTGGGACTGTAGCTAGATTGTGGAATTGTGGGATGTGGATGAGGGGGTGACTGTTTTCTATATATGGGTGGAGGGGTGCCATGCCCAGATGTGAGTTTATTTATTTGCTCCCGAGATGTCGGGGGCCTCCTTCTGCCTGTGCCAACATACATCTGCCTGGCAGTCTGCCGCCTCGGTGCGCAAGGGTGTTGAGTTGGGGAGGATGGGGTGAGTAGGAGGAAGGGTTGGAAGTGTGTAGGCGGAGGGGTTGGAGCAGGGGGAGGAGCTAGCCGGGGGGACTCGAGAGGAGGAGTGGTCCTCCCTCCGCTCTCCCCGCCCACCCAACCCAAAACTCTCCTGATTGGCTTCGCGACCGAAAGGCTCAGGTTACATTCGCAAGCCGAGCGGAGCGCGGGAGAGAGGACCGGAGGGCAGAGCCGCAGGTTCCGCGCGGGTCGGCTGGTACCCTACAGTCCCAGAGTCTCCACCCAGCTCCACACAGACCCCACCCCCGCCCTGCGCCAGCCTCCGCCCCAGCCAAGGACCCCCAACACCAGCATGGACTGCTGCACCGTAAGTTAGAGGGTCTGGGAAACGGGCACTCAGCCTGGTCTGGGGCAGGGGTCTCCCCAGAACGCTCTGGAGGGCGAGTGAGGGATGGAAGTGGAGGCAGGCACAGAAGCAATAAGAGATGCCTGCTGAGCCTTGGGTGAGGGTTGGTGGAAGGCGTCCGTCTGACTTGGAAGCCCAAGGAATATGGCCCCCCAACTGGCGGGGGCATCTGGGCGCCCATCCGCGAGACAGGCTGGGTTGCACTGAGAACCCAGCGGGGCTTTGCAGCTGCGAGGCTGCAGCGTATACGAGAAACCGTCGCCTAGCTAAGCTACGGCGATTCCTTTTCCCTGGCTTTCGTCCCCCACCCCATTCTCTAACCCAGCGGTTAGCCGTCGGTGGGCAGAAAGGAGGACGAACCTCGTGCCCCCCGCGCTGTGCAGCGCAGGGTGGAATAATCAATTCATATTGATTAACTTAGTAGTGAAGAAGGCAGCAAAGACCCTAGTCAGTGTGGTTCTGGGGAGGGCTTGGCCCGGCCCCCAGCGCCTCCTCTCCCGGGAGGGGGGTGGAGTGACCGAGAGAGCCCTGCTGGCGAGGGAAGGAAGCGTCTGCAATATGTCAGCGCCCACACCGACACCTACCGGCGAAGTAGGATGCTGTTAAGGTGACTTGGACATGAAAGCGCTTGGCACAAAGTACAATAATCATACATGTAAAAAATCTTTTTATTTGTTTATTTATTTATTTTAGCCCCTACATATGGAAAGTCCTTGTATTCTCAGTTATGCAGTCAATCCAGCTAATGATACAAGAGGTTACTGGTTTTTCCTGGTCATCACCTTCCATCCATGGCTGACAAAAAAAAAAAAAAAAAAAGTGATGTTCGGAAGGAAAGGATAGCCCAGTATGTAGGAGCTGAGACTTCCCTATGTCTAGGGACCAAGAGGCAGAAAAGACGGTAGGGGGAAGTCTTTGCAGTTACTGTGTTAACTCTTCTCACTATCAATAATAACTGTCAATTTTAGAATGCATACTGTATCTAGCACTTTATATTCAATCAACACAACAACCCTATGGGGTAGCTATATTCCCCCCATTTTACAGATGCACACATTGAGGCTTAGAAAGATCAAGTGATTTGCCCAAGGAGGAATGGCTCTTAAGCATTGAGGCAGGTTTCCAACATAGCCTGATTTGAATAACTGTACTTTAAACTCTCCTCAAAATATTTACTTTGTTTTTAATTATAAAGGTAATTTGCTCATAATATAAAACATCAAAAAAGAAAAATATAAAGGAAACATGTCAATCATCACAACTCCACCCTCTGGAGAAAAGCCTGATGACATATCTCCTTCCTGTCTTTTCCTTCTGTTATTCTCCAGGAAGCAATTTTTGGTTGTAATAAGAAAAAGAGGCTCTTACTGCAGAGTCCTGGGCTCCCATGAGAAAGAGCAGCCCTCAACAGTGTTTTATAAGGTAGAGAATAAAAATGGATGATGGGTTCTGGCTATGAGTTGGTGAATGAGGCAGAGACTTGCAGAGATGGGAAGAATGATGGGGAAAGGAGGGCAAGCTGCATGGTTAGTGGAAAGGGGTAAGAGCAGAGAATTCAAGTAGCCAAGGAAAGAAAATAACTTGTCTCACCTGGTGCCTGCAAGAGTCATTGGGGTAGAACATTAGGTCTCTGGGTAGAGGCTCTGGTCTACCTTGGACCTTGTTCTTGAGCGCCTAGGAAGCCTCACTAAGATATTGGTAGGCCTGATTGGAATGAGTGTCCCCTAAAAAAAAGAAGCTGCTTAGCCAAACAGTACAGAGGAGGCATGGTTATCCTAGTGGCCCCGGCCATGGGGCACCCCCTTCAGTACTCACTGCACACAGGAGCCAGCCCCCTTTCAGGTCTGCAGAGTCAGAGGCACTCCAGAGACTGCACGGCTGGCAGGCTGTGCAGGGATCGCAAGAAGAGGGAGAGTGGGTGATGCGGACAGAGAGTTGGGGCAGGGCAGGGCTGGAGAGAGGCCCTTCTTCATATTTCCTTCTGGGGCTCTCCTTACTGACCTTCCAACCTGGAAAACACCTCATCCTGCCTTCTTTCTTTCTTTCCTCTTGGTAAAGAGACTCAAACAGAAATGAGAAGAAAATAGATCTGCCTTTTTTTTTTTTAAGACAGAGCTATTGATTCAAATGTTTCAAATGCTGATTTCCATAGCCGCATATATGTGATTTACTGCATTTGCTTAATGTGAAAAGAAGAACTATTTGGGGAGAATCCTGCTCCTTTCTTTTGCTTAGTCTCATGGACTTGGTCCAGCTGAATTCACAGGAATAATGACCTGCTCGGAGGCAGCAGGTTAACAGCATGGGTTTTTCATCCCTTCCCTCTTTGTCAGCTCTGTAGACCTTGGGTAAGTTACCAAATGTCTCTGAGTCTGTTTCTTGACCTCTAAAATCGGGATTAACGGAGGTAATGTGTGCAAAGCGCTTAGCACAGGAGC
This sequence comes from Solenodon paradoxus, assembly GCA_004363575.1. NCBI lineage: Eukaryota > Metazoa > Chordata > Mammalia > Eulipotyphla > Solenodontidae > Solenodon > Solenodon paradoxus. The sequence continues at coordinate 92,786 of RJWH01002357.1, read as the reverse complement.
CAGCACGTAAGTATCAAGCAGGGATCATTCTTAAAACTATGAGGATTTGGGGGAGCTGAAGACTATTCATCTAGGGCCAAAATCATTGAGACCCTCAGAGGTGAAGTGATAGTGCCCAGTTGAGACCAGAAGTCATGGCTTCTGCTGCCCATCGGTGCACCTGCTACTTCCACCCCCACTCCCTGAAGGCCCCAGTTTGTACCAAGCTCGCAGGCACCCCCCATCCAGTCTTGGCTTTGGAAGGCACCACGACCGATGATCCTCTTCCCAGATTCCTTTTACTCTTAGAGCTCCAGTTCTCCTTGTGGACAGCTACCTAGCAGCTCTGCCCTGAAGTTCTGCTGGAGGGAGAGGGAGCTGATTCTGGGAACCAGCAGCTTGTCATGTCGGGGGTGGCTTTGCCTGTTGTTCCAGCTTTCCATTCTGGATCCAGCTGGGGTGGTTAGTGACAGTAGGCTGGTCACACATATACCCTTCCTGCACTCAGCCTCCACAGCTGCTGCGGAGAGGTGGGTCAGGAATGTTGTTTTGATTGTTGTCCTTTTTTTGAGAATCCTCACTGTTCCCTAAGAATATCCCACAAAAGGCTTGTGTGCTGAGACTCAAGGACCAATAAGAGTTGCTTCTGATTATAGATGTCAGGGAGGGAGCCCTAGACCTGAGAAAGGCAAAAAGAGTATGTCAGGCCCTCCTCAACCACACCAGCTTCTTAATAACCCCATTTGCTACATTTAAATCCATTGTGGGCATCTTGAGCACAGATTGAGAAATTCGAAGCCCAGTAAGCAAAGCCAGCTTTGGGGAGCACAATGAAGGGAAGCCATTTGTGAACCTGGGCTTTGGCATCTGGAGTATAAACCTGTGCTTCTTGGGCAGAACCCAAGTGATCACTGAAGCCCACCCCACTTACCCATCCCATTTCTGTGAATTGGATGGGTGATGACCAGGAGTGCAAATGCGTAGAACTGAGAACTGTGTGAGATTTTGGTCATCTCGTACTCAAGAAGCAAAACACAGTGGAAGCCTCAGGTAAAAGAATGAGAGCAATTTTCAAAAGCCAGGTCGGATCAAAGGAGAAACGCCCTTCTGATTCTGTAGCAAACATCGCATCCCATCCCACATCCCTATGATGTAACATTAAGCAATAAAAGGGCTCAGGGGCTGAGGCTCTTCCATTCTAGGGCCTTGCCTCTGAAATCAAGGTTATCAATTCTCTAACCCTTCCTGCTCTCAGCAAAATCATGGGGGTGGGTCTGTTCCTAATTAGGTGGAACCCTATGAAATTGGTTATTGGTTTTGGTTTTTTTGAGGGAAAGGAAGGAAAAAGCATGGGAAGGAGGGAGAGAGCGAGGGAGAGAGAGAGGGAGAGAGGGAAAGGAAAATATTTAGTTGTTCATTTTGGCTTTTCGCCCCAACCCTGGGTCTTGAACCCAGGTCACTGTTCTGTATGTGGTCTGCACACCAGCATCTTAGCTGCCAGTACCACAAGGGTATACCCATGAAATTGTTTTGTATGACCCTTTTGGCCTGCAAAAATAGTGATTTCACACATTTTTTAATATAATTTTTTATTGTAGTAATTATTCTACACATTAAAGTATCTTCCTATGTATAGGCTCCCCATTCCCTAGATATATGTCAACACACCATGCCCTCCACCAAATCACCAAGTGTTCTTCCCCATTGCCCAGTGGGCTCCACCACCATTTGCCTCTGCCCATCCCATTCCCTACTGGTAACCTCGGTTCTGTTGCAAGTGTCCAAGGACTGGTTTTGTTTTGTCTGTTCCTTTGTTTAGTCTCTTCACATTCCACCTAAGAGTGAGGTCATTCACATTTCACCTATGAGTGAGGGCATTTGGTTTCTATCTTTCTTTTTTTTTTTTACTTATTTCACTTACCATAATTCCCTCTAGGTCCATCCATATTGATTCAAACGATGGGATTTCATCTCTTCCAAGGGCTGCACACACATTATTACTTAAACAATCATATTAATTACTTCCACCAACTGAGCCACTAGATTGTGCCAGGAACAGTATGCATGTTGTTTATTCTGCCCCACGACCCAACGAGGTATTAGTATTAGCATTCTGACTTCAGGTGAAGCTGAGATACAAAAAGATTAGAGAACTTGCCTAAGACCACAAGTTAGCAAGTAGCTGAGGCATGGTTCTTTTTCATTACTGCCCTTCCCTATCCTACAGCATAGGAGTTAAGGATATACTGAGGATTCAGACATACAAGAATTTAAATGTCAGGTTCACTGATAACTATCTGAATGACCCTAGTAGATTTTTAAATACTATCCTCAGCTTTATTAGGGATAAGTTAGTATAACAATAAAAAGGGCATCGTAGCTTTGTTGATACTAAATAAAACAATGTCTGGAAAACAGTGTGCCACTGCCTGATGCAAGGGGAGTGCTTCAGTGGTAGCTACTGTCACCATTCCTTTCTCATGAGCACATCGTGAGGCAGACTTTTTGCTCCCACTCATCTTTGTCCTCTTTTGGAGTGAAGGCTTTTCTTGTAGACCCTCTTCACTCATCTGTGTATCTGAGTACATCCTGGGGAGCAGTGGAAAGGGAAAACTGTCTCTGAGACCCTGGCTCTAGGTGCGGGCTACTCCTGAGGGGTAGCCTCATCTTCACCCTAATTCCAGCTGTGGGCTCTGGTGTGATTTTATTCTGAGAAGAGATGATGCTTCTATACCCTCTCCCAGAGAATCTGGACTGGAAGCACTCTCTGAGAACTGGGAGGGGTATGGGGAGGGGGCAACGTTTGCAGGGGTCCCTAATGTGATTTACTTTGAGCCTCCAAACCCACTGTCCGGTGGGCGACTGGTGGAGATGGACTCCCTCAGGACTTACCGGCTGTCCCGTATCCCATCCCACCGCGCTCTTCTCTTTCCTGAGATGGAGACACAACTGTGCCCTGCCTGACTCCGACCCTTATCTGACAGCCTCCTCAGGAGGGTCACCCACCCCTACGTGTGGTGTCCTTAGTCCTCCAAACCAGGATTCTGGGGTTCCGGACTTACCACTCCCAGAGTCCCTGTCTCCAGTCCCCAAGGCCCACTGCCACCCCGCCCCCGGGGCTGTCGGCCCACTCACTCACTAGTACCACCTGCCCGCCCCCAGGAGAGCGCCTGCTCCAAGCCAGACGACGACATTCTAGACATTCCGCTGGACGACCCAGGTGCCAACGCTGCCGCCGCCAAAATCCAGGCGAGTTTCCGGGGCCACATGGCGCGGAAGAAGATAAAGAGCGGAGAGCGCGGCCGCAAAGGCCCGGGCTCCGGGGGGCCTGGCGGAGCTGGGGGCGCCCGGGGAGGCGCGGGCGGCGGCCCCAGCGGAGACTAGGCCAGGTGAGGCGGTGCGTCCGGGTCCCAGGCCGGGGTCCCCCAGCGAGCACCCGCTGGGAGGGCTGGTTTGGGGTGGGAGAAGGGAGGGAGCCTAGGGTGCGGGCTAGAGATCCGAGATCGGAGCGGGTGGAGGAGGCGGGAGGGGCTGCGGCCCCTACAGCTCACCTGTTTCTCTCTCCACATTCCCTCTGCCCCGCCCCGGACCCAAGAGCAGAGCGATTGCGAAGGTAACGAACTCCTCTCCCGAGCAGCAGAGGGTGGGAGCCCCGAGTGGGAACTAAGGACCTAATCCCCAAGCTCCCCCACTCTGCTCGCGTTCCCCCTACCCAGCCTGGGAGACGCGCCCTGGGCCTGACACCTCAAAAGCGACGCCCGGGCCGCGACGGGAACACGCGCCGACCCACACACCAATGCACTCGCTCCCTTTGGCAGCACAAGTCCGCCGGGAGGCTGTAAACACTGCGGCCCACACACGCCGCCGCCGCCGCCGCCGGCTCAGTTCAGCTCGGCCGCTCGGGGTCGGGGTTCTGGGTGACTGGGAGCCCGGGGCGCTCCCCAAGGTGTCCTGGTTCCGAAGGGGAGGGGTAGGGCAGGGAGAACCTGCCGGGATCTGTCCAGTGCTCAGACCTTTCCTCTGCTCAGTTCCCTAGGAGAAAGGAATGCCGCGTCCCCTTCGCAGTGACGAGACTTCCCTGCCGTGTTTGTGACCCTCTCCTTTCTACCAACCTGCCAGCTTCAGGAGCCCCTCCCTGCGTTCTCAGAGACTCGCTCTGCCAGGCAGCCTCCGTCGAGGAGTTGCTAAATACACGCCCTTTTATTTAGTTCTCCAATCTAGGATAGTCCCCATTATCCCTCCCCAACCCCGCGTCCCAACTCCCAAATCTTCCTTTTGCTTCTCGCCCCCTTCCTCACCCCACCCCCGCCCCCAGCATGCAGCTCCACCTCCGCCACTTCGGTACGCTTCCCTGCGCGCTCGGCGGAGGGCGCCCTACGCGTACAATCACTTTAAAAAAGAAAAAAGAAAAAAAAAAAGAAAGTCCCTTCGTTCTGTGTCCAGCTAGAGGAGGCGTCCTGAGCCTCTGTGCTGTTCCAGCTTTGACCTAGCCCCAGAACTTTCCATCTGGGGAGAAGAGGGAGGGGAAAAGGGTTTTTATAGTGTCGGATACCCTTGCTCCGATTGAAAGAGAAGTCCCCATTTCATAACCCTAACCCACGCTTGCCAGTAATCTGCCCTCCCCTCACCTCAGTGCACCCCGAGAGCCGCCTCTCAGGCTCTCTGGGAGTTGATGCCGACGCCCAGCGCCCGAGAGGCTCGGTAGGAGGAGTCTGCCGCGGCCCCGCCCCTGCCCTCTGGTCCTGCCCCCATCGGGCTCCTGGGGCTGTGGCCGGAAGGGTTTTTTAATCTCTGTGTGTGCATGTGACTGTTGGGTCGGAATGTGAACAATAAAGAAGAATGTCCAAGTGTTCTGAGGATGCCAAAGGGGAGGAAGTTTGGATGCACAAGTGCCTAAACAAGTGAAGCCTAAACAAGTCTTCTTAGACCAAATCAAAAAATGAAAGTGGAGAGGGGGAAAAAGACCTTGGTTAAAATCTGCGCACATGCCTGCTCCCTTGGAGCCAGCCAGACCTTCCTCATACAGCATCACCTCTAGGACTTCAAGCGTGCTCCGTCCCTTATTCATAATACTCTTTGGGCCACCTGCAAGAATGTGCTACACCAGCAGAAACGAGAAAATACGGTGCTCGAAGGTTTTAATTCTTGATATTCCCCTCAGGGACCCAGAGAGAAATCAGACAATCATAGGGAGCTTGGACTTGGTGGTCGTCACAGTGCTGGCAGAGGAGGGCCTTTCCAGGAGCACATTGCTATAGTCAGCCCTCACAGACGTTTGCTCCGAAATCCCAGGAGCAACAGCATCCTCCCTGGTGAAAACAGATTCTTAGTGAAGGCTGCAGGCACTGAAGGACCCCCATCCTCTACATAGTATTGTGCATGAGAATCATCTGTGGAACTTTGGTTCAAAGGTAGATTCCAGCCCCCTTACCCCCACCTTCCCCCAACACACACACACACACACACACACACACACACACACACACACACACACACACACACACATTCTGCTTCAGGTAGGCTAGGAAGCAGCCTGTAGCTGAGTGTTTAGAAGCTCCTGGTGATGTCTGCCCAGGTCACCTGAGGACTGCACTTAAGAGATATATTACCTATATATCCCTATTCTCGGCCCCCACTACTGACAGCTAAAGTAGGTAACAGAAGCAGCTTTTTCCTCTCTTTTCTTGTGCCCCACAGAGAAAAACTAAACACAGTTGGATGAATCAGAGTAAGCCCCACTCCTGGCATTCACATGACGGCAATGTATAGGAAAAGACCTTAAAAACTGCAAAGTAAATATGCTTTTCAGTATGAGAAGGGTCAGGGCAGCTTGTAACCAATTCCTTCATTCCATACACTTAGCTCACACTATCAAAGACACAGAGGGGGTTATCCTGCTACTCCCATTACTAAATTTCAGGGCTGACCAGCAGCCCTGAACAAGTCGCAGACAACCCTAAAGATGTCAGAGTTTGCAGGACTGACATCGCCTACTATTAACCCAAGACCCTTCTTCCTCAGTGCACAGCCCCCAACCCTCCTGCTCACCTAAGTTCACTACCCGCATATGTTTCCTCGGGTCTCTTCCTCCTTTCTTTCTGGAACTTTATCAGGCAGAATACAGTGATTGACAGGAACAGCACGCTCAGGAGTACCCCCATGAGAGCCCCAGCCACTCGGCCTTTTGAAGGTTCTAAGGAGACACAGGATCCTGAGAGCTGAAGACCTTCCTTAGTCCCTGCTCAGGTATCTTCGTGCAGCCTTCCCAGCCCAAGCCACCAGCCTGGCCTCTGTCCAGTATCCCCTACCAGTCACAGAGAGGGTCAGCTCACAGGAGGCACTGCCCATCTGGTTGGTGGCCACACAGCGGTAGGTGCCGGAGGAGGTCAGGGAGAGATTGGTGAGAATGAGCTGGCCTGACACCTCATCTAGAGGGTGAAGAGAAAGTGTTCCATCACTCCGTCAATTCACAGTGAGCATCTACTGTGATGAAAGCTGATTTCACTTAATCCTTACAAAAATCCTGTCATTTGACCAGTGGGAAAACTGGTTCAGATAAGGAAAGCAATTTGTCCCAGGTGACCCAAAGAGGATGTACCAAAGCCACTGCAACTTCTGTGCTTTCTCCACCCTGCCATAAGAGGAGGAGACTGCACACTCCTGAAGGGTTCAGAAATTGGCAATGGAATCCAGGCAGGGTGCTCATGACTGATGTCAGGCTCATAACTGATGTCAGGCTCCCGATGGGCGGGGTAGGGATTGCTAGAAAATGTATCCTCTGGGATGGTTCTAAGCTGATCCAAATGATTTTCTAAATGGCTTGCCTTTGTTTTTGAAGGCAGGACACTCACCAGGAAGTGATATGGGGAACTTTTTGAATTGATAAAGCGGCTTTCTGGGGCTGGGAGGAGAGGTAGGCACTGAAGGCAATATGAAAAGGCTGAGAGGCCAAGGCTCTTAGCCAGTTCCGTGGTTCCTCCCAAGACACTAGTTAAATGATTCATGCCAATTCCTGCTGCCTTGCCTTAGTTTCCTTTTTAGGAAATTTGGAAATGATTTGTGATCCTTAAGAAATCTCCCCAAAATCTTCCAGACAAGTGGAAATCAGAGACTGCCCTCTGCCCTCCACTCTCTTCCAGGACATCAGGAGTACATTTAGCTTGAAAGAGTCCCCCCTGGCATCATGCAGCCACAAGCTGTGCTTGAAAACAGACTGAAGCAATAGAGGAAGCCAAGGAAGAAACAGGGGAAAGGTATAGGGATTGCCTCATGCCCCCAGGTATGGAACTGGGACTGTGTTTGTGTAGTGTTGAGACCAGACTTGCCCATGTCCAGAGTCCCCTGTTCCTCCACACTCCTACCTTGCACCATGCTGCCAGGAGAAGGTGTAGGAGAAGAGCCAAGGCGTACCCAGTTGTACACAGGCCTGGGGGCTCCCTCAGCAGAACTGCACCTCAGTGCAGCAGAGCCTCCCACAGAGGACTGACCACTCTGACTGCAAGAGGGGTTACTGGGGGGCACTGCAAAAACAAAACAAAACAAAACAAAACACAAAATCAGTCCCATCCTCATAGAGTCCCAAATCTCCTGCTTTAATACCTCACCAAATAGTGGGCCACTGTGTTCACATATCACCACATCTCCAAGAATCCATGCCCACTGCTGGAAATTCTGATGATTAAAAAACGCTTTCTTATGTTGAGCCAAAATCTGTGGTACTATAATATTCACCCATTGGCCCTCTGAGTCTACAAACAGAAATGAAAAATCTCCTCCACAGAACAGTCCTTCAGATATTTGAATGACAGCTGCAAGTCCGCTCTTTTCCACTGAAACACCCCCAGCCTCTTCAATGGTTTCTTTCATTTGCTCGAGTTGGGGTGAAATGGAAGTTCTGAACTCAGAGTTGGTGCTTAGTGATTGGGGTCCTTGTTCCGTTAATGTGCACTCCCTTCTCTGCCACTGACCTAACTAGGGAAAGATCTGACCTATGAATGAGAGGTTCCCCCAGAGATGGAGCTGTTGGGGGCACGCCTCAGATACCTGTAGAAGGAAGGGCTCTCTGGGAACTCTGTGTTACTAGGGATTGCAGGAGGAGGCATTCTGTGTGGAGAGTGGAGCAGGGGTTTGACCACCTAGGTTAGAAGACTGGGAAGGAGCTGTCTCCCCTTGGGCTCCCCAGTGCAGCTGTGTGATTAGGCGGGAAATCAACATATGGAGGAATTTAGTGGGACCAGAGCAACCTTTCAGGATTCCTAGGTGGCTGGGAAATGCCCAGCCTGCCTTACCCAGCACAGTTAGGTTGATTAGCCCCAATCCGTTAGTGTAGAAATCTGGCGGGTTGTTAACATGGCACAAGTAGGTTCCAGTATCGGAGGGGTGGACATCAGTGAGCTTCAGGGTAGCCACTCCTCCCGTGGGGGGTTCCTGAAGCAGGTTGGCCCGTTTTGCCTTGGAGCCAGTTGGAAACAGCTGGCCATTGGTGAAGTACAGGATCTGGGGAGAAGACACACACATGTGCCTTTTTCTGTCTGGCATCAAGGTTACTGTCCTTTCTCAAAGGTGTGGCCCCTCCCTTACAGCAGCCAAGAAGGCTGATACTCTGTAGCCAGAATCATGATGGTCTATCTCTCCCTAAATACCACTCCTTTCCAGGTGCTAAATGAACTTGATTTAATGCATTCAGCTAAGCATGGCCCTCTCCAATATTTCTAGAATGGACAGTAGGTTGTCCCAAAAGCCATTCCCAAAGCTTAGCACCAATGGGTTTATCTAACTGAAACTGGGACTGGTTTAACGCAGGGCCGTAGAGCTGTGGGAGAGGAAGTGGATAGTCAGAGCTAGATACGTGGCTCTCATCGCAGAGCTAAGATCTAGACTGAGACCACTTATCTTTTCAACCGCGCTTACCAAGGCCCCCTCCGGACCGCCTCCCTCCTCCTGGGTGGGCCCTCCATTCGGTCCTCTCCCAGCCCACCCCACCTCGGGGCAGGGTCCCCCTGGGGCGCACCAGCTTTCAGCTCAGAGCTCACCGGACGGGAGGCGGAGATGGGCTTTCCAGGCTGCACAAAGCTCCACTCCAGGGCAAAGTTGTCTCCCACCGATGTGCTGTAGCTACAGGCCAGCTCGGCCGTCTTGCCCACCGGCGTGCTCAGGGGCTCAGCCGGCACCTTCACCTCCACGGCTCGCCCGGGAGCTGGGGGCGCAGAAGCAGGGTCGGCCTACATGCGGAGCAAAGCGGAGGCCAGCCCCAAATCCCGGGGTCTAGAGAGTCCGGCCTCCCGGCTGCTTCCCCTGTCGCTCCCTCTCTCCCTCGACCCTCCAGCCATTCTTCCCCCTCAGTCTCTCCTTCCAGGAAATCTCAGGTTTCCGGCAGGGTGGGGCCCTCCTCCACCCGGATTTTGTGAGTGAAAAGACCAAGTCTGGGCCAGGTATTAAGCTGTATTTGACGAGAAAGATCAACAATGGACCCAACTCTCTCCTATGGGCTTACCAGCCTCTCCTCCACCCGCCAGGCTTTGCCCCGGCTGCCTCCCCC
>RJWH01002357.1:0-83169 GCA_004363575.1 Solenodon paradoxus | reverse complement strand
TGTGAGAGGGAGTGATGCTTTCAAAGATCTTACCCAGTCCTCCTTTTCTCCTCTCAGTCCTCTTCTTTTTTTATCACCACCACTTACTGAGGTAGGGGTCTCCATGGAGACTGAAGCAGCCACCCCACTCCCGAATGGGCAGAGAAACTGAGGCTTGGAGGAGACCCCGTAGTTGGTAGGAAAGGTAGTCGCAGAACTGGAACACAGACCTGCACCACATCAGATGCCCACCTCTCCCTGAGCCCAAAAGGGATCACTGCAGGATGACAGGATGTATTTGTAGGGACTCAAGGGTCTGAGGGTGGAGCAGTCAGCCCCTCCCCAACAGAGGAGAGTCCTCAGAGTGAATCAGGCTCTGCCCAGCTTCCGCTTCTTGATGCCTCTCCCTCTGTGCCAGACAGCATTTGACCCTTTTAAAAGCTCTAGAAGAGCCATTCTGAGGCCGCAGGCTGTATGGAAAAGCCCTTGTGGGCACACAGGCGGGGTACTGGGGCCTCACTGAAGCAACCTGAAACTCCGTTTCTGAGAATTTCAAGTTTGAAAAAGTCATTTGACTCTCATTTTCCATATAAACACAATGTATCTTTATTGAAATTTGCAAAACAAAACAAAAACATACATTTCAAGTTAGTTTAAGAAACATTTTCCCCAATCCCTTGCTCCGACAAAACCCAACCAAGCCATCAGGACAGGTTATCTTAATGCAGGGAGCTGGAGTGGGAGAAAGGGGTGATGTAGATAGGAGGGGCACCAATGAAGGGGACCTGGAAGATTCATTGCCTGGCAGTCCCCACCAGGGCCCTGAGGCATGGCCAATCTCAGAAGTATTCTGAGATGCAGTCCTGAGGAGGACCAGGAGGAGGTGGAGGCTCTTCTTAATCGCAGGTCTGCTTCTTCTTCTACCTCCTGGAAAACTGATTCTTTGTTTTCCCATAGCAAAGAAATTTGGGGCAAAGGACTGGAGGTCTGGAAGGTAGCCTCCCTCCTGAGACTCAGGTCGTCTCTCTGCTAGTGGTGACCCCTCTAGCAAGGAGAGAAACCACATGACTGAGCTAATAACTGCCTGGGCCATCATACCAGAGACCCAGACTGATTCTGGGCGGGCACCATCACAGGGACAGCACCCATGCGGTTCAGAGTGGAGGAAGAAAACCCAGCAGGGTTGGTAGACAGTGACTGAGGCTGGGTCCCGTTTTTCCCCGGCAGACTTGGTGAGGGCAAGACCTGACTAGAAAGGCTGGGGGTGGGGGTCAGTGCACTTGACCTAGAAAGGCCTTGGGGTGACCGGAGGGCTCGTGCTGAGGTGACAGAGGAAAGGGTCCCATTCTTGGAGAGTGTGTCTGAGCCCTTGGGCCAGGGCAGGGTCCGAGGAGCAAGGGCATCCTCCCTAGTCATCGAAGAAGGAACAAGAGGTCAGAAGCTGGCAGGGGGATTCATGCTTTGAACACTTCCCTTCTTCAATTCCAGCTCTCCTCCCCGTTATGACTGTCTACAGCTGCCTAACACCCCAGCCTCTGGAAGAACCCCAGCTAGGCAAAGACAAAGACGGGGACACTTACTTGATATCATTGGCTGACTCCTCCATGGACTTGCCCCCATGCAGATAGTACATGAAGACCAGCCCAACCAGCAGCCCCAGGCCCACCAGGGTGCCTACAACAGCTCCAGCAATGACTGCAGCCCCAGGCCCTGGAAAAAACTCCATGTCATTAGGGGACACCCAGCTGTTCCCCACCCTTCTCCAATTCCACTGCTCCACTGCCACCATGACACATTCACTCTTGTTCCCTGATGGCCGTCCAGCAGAAAAGGGTCACTGAGCACACATTTGAGCAGTACAAGCCCCTAGTCCTAATAGAGTGAGGCCTCAGCAAACAGGTTTCCTTCTTTCTCTTGTAACCTGCCCCCGCCCTTAACCAATCTTCTTATCCACACTTACCCCTCACTGACCTGTGATCACTTCCATGGTCATATTGCACTGGGCTTTGCCCGCCTCATTGTAGGCCGTGCAGATATAGACTCCAGACATAGAAGTGGAAAGTTTGGTGAGGTTTAAAAACCCACGGAGATGATCTGTGGACACAATTTAGTCATTAGTCCAGGGATCCTTGTCCCTAACCAAAAACAAAACAAAAAACAAAAAAAATCCCTACCCTCTAGAGTGTCCTCTTTGATACCCTGGGTGTCCTTGATGGAGGGAAAAGGCTTCCCATTCACATGTGGGGTCCTGCTCCAGCTGCTAACTAGCTAGATTCCCAGCTCCATTTCTAGGGCTCAGTGTCCTCGGTGGACATGTGAAAGGAAGCAAAGGAGGAAGCGATGCCCAGAAAGACCAGAACATCATTTTTGCTTTTATTTGTAAATGGCAGTGTAATGAGAAACAAAAAATACTAGGTTAGGGATTAGAAAACCTAGTTCCAGAAGAGGCTGTGTGATTTGAACATGTTACTTGCTATTTCTGAGCCCTAGTTTCTTCAGCTGTAAAAGGGGGTAATCTGATCTCCTTGGTGGTGCTGGAAGGATTAATAATCATTATAATGATTAAAGTTTATCAGCTGTTTACTCTATGTCAGAGACCAAGTTCTTTCCATGTACTAACTTACAAAAGGGTTGCAACACATCTATGACATAAACACTATGTAAAATAGTCAAAAAACTGTTCTTTAAAAAATCCAAACCTATTTTTTAATTACGAAAATGAGCAAATAAAAAGTAGAGGGACATAATGAAAACCCATATAGTCACCACCTAGAGTCAACAATTGCTAACATTTTGCTATACTTTTTTCATTTCTTTCTTTTTTTTCTGAAACTTTTTTTAAGAAAGATTTCTGGCAAGCCCTGAGCAGTGGTTAGGTCAACCGCCTCCGAAGGAGCAAGCTACACGTCCCTCCATTATGGGGGGGCGGGGGGAGCGGGAAGCAACCACTATGAACAACTAAATAAAACTAAAATGAAAATGCTGCTTCCTCCTCTCTCTTCCTGCCTACCTGCCTATTCACCTTCATTCCTGCCTGCACCTTTCCTTAAAAAAAAAAAAAAAAAAAAAAAAAAACTTCAGCATGCATTTCCAAAAAATAAGAACATTGTCTCCTCTCAACATAAACCACAATGCCATTGTCACAACTGATAAATTAATAACAGTTCTCTAAAATAACATAATACTCTGAGTTAAAAATATTCTGGTTGCCTCTAAATGTCATATATAGCTGGTGTGTTTAAGTCCGGCCTATCGATACCCCCATTCTACAAAGGAGGAAATGGGACTACAAAATCACATGGCTTGTGAGCAGTCCAGTTGGAATTTGAAAGCAGATTCCCTAGCTCCAGGGCCTCTTTGGTAACAAAGTCAGTAGCACCGGAAGCAGCCAACACAGTGCTTCACTTGGTAAATCCTTTTTCTCTACTTCTGACTCACCTCCTTCCCCTCTCTTCCTTTTTCCCTTATCACCCAGCCTTCCTTCAGGGCAGGCTCCCCACACCTGACACTCCTTCCTCCCCCTCCTCTCCCTCCCCACTTCCCAAGTGATTTTCTGCACTGCCTCCCCTTCACCTCAGTCCCAGTCCCCCTGCTATCTCTCCTCCTTCCTCTCCCCAGTCACAGTCACCTGGTCTCTGGTCTCCTGAAGTTTTCTCACCTGAAACTGGCCCGTGGAAGACATGGGGGGATGGGGACACTTGCTCCCATTGGTATTCAGCAGAAGGCTTACTCCTAGGGGACCAGCAGCTCAGGGTCACATTGGTTCCCTCTTTGGGTGTGCCTTGGAGTTGGCAGGAGGGAGGAGCTGGAGGAACTGAGGGAAGACAGGTTAAAATTCATCCCAAGTAACCCCTCTGCCCCCCCACCCCCCCTCCAGGCACACACAAACCCTCCCCCAACCCCCACACTCAGTCCTTCTGGAGAGGGCCTGCCCAAACTCCCTGTGGGGGACTGGTGCTGGAAAGTGTGTGCTTCTCACTCACCCAGCACATCGAGTTCTAGAGCTCTGCTCCTGTGGTGGGCCCTAGCAGTGCCCAGACGGTCTTGCACATTCACAGAACAGTAGTAGGTCCCGGAGTCTTGCTCCTGGAGGCCCTGCAGCCGCAGTGACACATTCTGGGAGGGCATGGAGTAGACTAGGGATGCTCCATGTTTGCCTACCGTGGGCCCTCGGAGGTACGCCAACACCTGCTCTGGGGCATAACCCCCCCACCCTGTTATTACATGAAGGTGCTGTGCCCACAGGCTCAGCTAATCACCCCCAGCTGACAATCTCTAATGTCCCTCACCTGCCACCCCATCTAACCTGTAACAGTTCCCCATTCACCCCGCTCCCTACAATCTTAGATTATAGGCCAGATATAAACTTCATAGAACTTGTAGTACAATGGGAGGAGGGATTGTCAAGAAAAATATTTTAAAAAAATATGTATCCATGTGTCCTGTTTGGCCTAGTGGGTTAGTCCACTCAGTGAGTACAGTCCATGTACATACCAAGGTCGCTGGTTCAAAAACCAGGCTGGGGTGAGCAACCAAGATGAACAACTAAATAAAATAAAATGTTTCTTCCTTTCTCTTCCTGCCTACACCTTTCCCTTAAAAAAACATATTTATCAAGATCAAATGATCTCTTGAACACATTTTCTAGGGCCCTGGACAGAGTCCCTTCAAGAAGGGAGAACTGAAAATAGTTTCCTGGGCTTCTGGGCAAATCTACCTCTGTATAAGTCTGATGTCAGGGAGGAGAATACTTAGAAAGTGGTGGGAAAAGGCACCCCCTGCCACTCCAGGGGGAAAAAAAGGGGCAGGGGGACAGATGACAATCACTAGGAAGAGAAGTGGCCTGTGCTGGTGTCCAAAGCACAGAATATGAAAACAGAAAGATACTCAACTTTTAAAAGTTGTGGCTTGCCCTACCTCTCCCTTTTCCCTCATCCTGCAAGCCTCATTTTCAGTATTTTGTGTGCTGGGTTTGTCAAACTTCGGGAAAAGAGAATTCTTTGGGGAAGCCTCCAAGATCAGAATAGAAATCCAGCGGGTGAGGAGGACCTTGCTGTCCCCTGAAACTCCTTCCCAGTTCCCCATCCTGGAGGACTCCTCCCACACATGCAAATGCTCTCCAGCCCCCAACCAGGTAGCCTCAGCTCTGAGAGGCTTTCATCCTCACCTGATCAGGCTCATTTCCATCTTTTTGCAAGTACCAGATGGCTGAGAGAATCTCCCACCGTTGGGCCAGACCGGGAATCCCCTCCTTGGTGGTGGTGAACCAGGCAGGAAGCACCACTTCTTTTCCTTCGACCACCTGCAGCCTGCTGAGGCCTTCTGGCACATGCACCTCCAGCTGGGCTCGGGAGGGGACTGCTGGGGACCAGAGCACTGAAGATGTGAGAGGAGGACTGGCTCCCTACTTTGCCCAAGGGCCCTGGATGGTCAAAGTCCATGAACTGGAGGGATGAACCTCACCGTGTCAAGAATGAAGGCCCTCACAACAGCCCAGGGACCACCGACCTAGAATCCTGCTCTACATTTCATCAGAACTTATTCTCCCGAAACTCAGCCCATGGCTTTTGGGTGGGGGGAAAAGAGACACATTCCTCTGCATATATTTGTAACCAGAAGCTCAGATTTCGGGACAAAGAGGGAGCAGATTTCCACCTAGGAGGCGAAACTTTCCAAGAGGAAGGGCAGATTTAATACTTTTGATCCACAATCTATGCAGCCCACTTGCTTCCCCAATATCCCTGGTGAGAGTCAAGAGGGAGTAAGAATGCTGGTTCAGATCCCATCGTGCCCTCGCGCCCACTTTCTCCACAAGTGGGCAGCAAGGATTGGTTACCGATTAATCCTGCAGCTGAACAGGAGAGAGGAGCCACCAGTGCCCAACCTGATCAATGATCTCAGTGCTGCAGCGGCTCTGTACTTTAGGGGGATTCCCAGAAATGAGGTGGAGACCCAGAAAGTTCCCTGTTGGGGTCCAGACAACCTAATGTGGTCCTGAGGTCTCAGAGGGTCAGGCAGAACTGAAAAATGAATGAAGTCCCCTGAATATCCAGTACAAAATTGGGTCTGTGTGCCCCGGACTGAGGTCAGTTTAAGGAAGTTTCGATCACTGCTTGCACCATGGCGTCCAGGAACATTCGCTTTTTGCCCTTCATTGAGGCAGTAAAGCAGCTGAGTCCTAAGCCCTGTGGGGCAATAACCTTGAGCTTATTCCCAACAGGGCTGAAGATCCTGTCGCCCTAGTTCTTGGCCCGACTCCTCCTCGGCCTTAACACTGCACTGGAGAGGTCACCTCCCTGTGGGCCAACTGGAGAATAGAGGGCGCAGGCAGGCCTCTGAGAGCCCAGGAGCCGCCAGGATGAACTCCACCCCTGCCGCTTCCCTACAGAACCCCCAGCCCAATTCCTTGGCCTTCGAAGCACCCCCTTCCATTTCCTGGAGGGTCCCATGGGCCAGAGGCTGGCAGGAAACTTTGTGCCCGGAGATAAGCCAGAAGACAATGACAGAGGTTGGGGGTGGGGGAAGACCGGAGGCTCTACTGCTGAGCAAGAACACACACACACGCACGCACACACACATGCACACACATGCACACACACACAAACCAAGGCCATTTGGACAGACACCTGCAGGAGCCCATCGGCAGGACCAGACCCCAGGAGGCCTGTAGCTGGTGTCTGAAGACCTTTCTGCACACACTTCCAGAGCAGCTCCACCAGAAAGACTATCCAGGTACCCAGGACAGGCGCGCCAGCGATCTCTGCCAGGTCACACACTTGTAACTGCACCTCGCAAGAAATAGAGGGGGTTAAACTAGATGATAATAAACCCATGGGTCTGGGCAAATGTTCCCGTCCTGGCCCCCAGGAGCTGAAGAGGCCCAAGCCTTCCTGCCCTGAGTCCTGTGTGTCTGTTTGTACAGAGCTGCCCTTCTTCACCTAGCCCAGGTACCCTGGGGAGACGGAGAGTTGGGTCCCGAGTGAAGGTGACAGGGCAGCCCATGAAAGAACCCTCTGGCCCACTCCGAGTCAGTCAGGGCGCAGGCAGAGATGAAGAGGATGAAAATGCCGCTCCCCAGGGCTACTATTTTTAGTCTCCCTCTTTCTCTGAGAAACTCCCCCTGCGGGCTTCTCACGCTCCAGGGGCAGCAGCACTGAGTGGGACAGAAGAGCCTCGAGAGCCTCCACAGAGTCCAATGGGGCAGAGAGGGGCAAAGCAGGGTGCTGGTCCCCAAAACATCAGTGACACTTAACTCTCAAGTGGCTGGAAGGAACTCAGCAACCTCCAGGGCAGCTGTTAGTGGGGGAAACTGAGGCATAGAATTAGGATAGAAAGAGGGGAAGGCCTGTGGAAGAGCCAGGAGGATGCCCAGATAGCAAAGATGAATTTTTGTTCTTGCTTCAGAGACCACCAGAAGGAAGGGATGTGGGATAGAAGGCACATGGGAAAGACGGGCTGAGTTTGAAGTTAGAAGAGGGGCCTGAGAGACTGAGAGGTACTAGACTTGGCCCACAAACCCTAGAGCGCAGGCTTTGGGCGTGGCTGGAGGGATGATCTTGTATTCCACTTTGGAGACCCTAAGATGTCTCTTGCAGCACAGACCCAGCTCAAGGGGCCACCAGCAAGGGTTAAATGTTCCCGTCTCAGTCCCTATCACTAGTCGAATTTCACTCTACATCTTTCCAAAGCTTCCAACCTGAGTGAATTAAATTAAAGCTTACCTCACCTCACCCACCCTTCACCCCCATCCAGATCCTGAAAGAGTGATGATGAGAAAGACAGGTAGGCAGCAAGCAAGTGAAACCACTTATCATGGGGCCTTGGTGCCTGCTGGGTCCTTTTCTCCTCAGATGTCCACTGGGAAACCTTCAACACCCTCCACCCCGAAGCACTTGCTCCAAGGAGTCTCCCTTCTCTCTCATGAGAGCCCCAGTTTCCTTTGTCGCTGGGAACCAGTAGGACATGGTGGACCTCTGGAGGAAGGGGGGGGGGGTCTCATAATTCTGTTGTTAGGCCTTTGAAACTCTCCCCCATTTCCTGTGTCCCAAATGACCTCCCGGTCATGTTTTAGGGACACCTCCCTGATTCCCAGGGCAGGAAGCAGGAGGGGGCAATCCGGAGGATCTGGGCTGAGGAATTGACGTGATGTGATGTGTGTGTCAAGCTTGGGGACTAGGGAATTCCCCCGGGGTGGGGGGAGTGGGGGGACTCTAGCCACCAGGGCGTGTGTAGTGGAAGGAGAGGGCTAAAGTTAAGTCCTTAAGCTCTTTAGCCAGTGTCTCATCTAGCAGCTCAGCTCATCCTGCTCTACTGGGTGGAGGTGGGGAGTAGAGTGAGGAATGGTTCAGATAGCTCACTCTGGAGGTATGTGGGTTAGAGGTATGCAGGTCTACTCAGTACAAGTCCGAGTCACTCCACCCCTGAAGCTGGAATCTGTCGCCAATACAATGGAGGCAGAAAGCAGAATCAGCTGGTGATGCCCAGGGTGAGGGTGCAAGGGGTCGGTGAGCGTCAGAGTCCCATCGCACCCAGTCCCTCAGTGTTCCAAACCACGTCCCCCAAGGTCGGATTCATCCCATCTCCCATCCTAAGGTCCCCTCAGGGTCCCCATTTCACTCACCAAGGGTACTCAGCCCCAGGAACAATAACCGGAGGAAGCTGGTCGCGGGGGGCTGGGGCAAGGAAGCCATGGCCCTCCCAGGGCCGGAGTGAGTAAGTGGCAACCGCTCCAGGGTAACCAACGACAGGTGCTGAGGCTGCAGACGCGGGACCTGGGCCACTGATACCACCGGCGGTTTTTAGCCTGTCTGCGTGCGTGTTGGTAGTGGGGTGCGGACGGCAGGGACAATGGGGCGGGGCATTCGAGGGGCGGGGAGGTGGCCGTCCTCCCGGCCAGGGCGCGTGTAACCCGCCGCCAGGAGGCGCTCCTCGAGCCCGACAGTGAGACCGCCGAGCCTCCACCCCACCCGGGCGCAGGGTGGGGTCGGGTAAGTCCTGGTGCCCTCCCAAGCCAGTCTGGGGCAGGGAAAAGGGTACCGAACGGTACTGTGGCAGTGGCCTTCCCCCTCCGCTGGGTGACCTAGCAAGGAGTTAGGGGGGCAGGTTTGGGGGGCGTCCAATGTCCAGAAGGCAAGACCCTCAACACGGTAAGTGACTGGGGATTCGGGCCGCCTACCCGGCTCCCAGCTTGGGGTCCGCGCCCTCCGCCCAGAGGGGTAGCCTCCTTGGAAGACTTGGAGAGCAGAAAAGAGCCAGCGTGCTGGTTACACTCCGGATGCCCGACGCAAGCGCTTTCCAAGGGCCACACTGCCGCTTCACTCCGCAGGGCAGCGTGAGTCGGTCGGGAAGCGGCGTCGCGGCCGCCTCCGCCCGTCCCGCAGCTTCCAGGCTGCCTGGGTGGGCTACGAGCGAGCAAGTGGCTAGACAGCAGAGAGGGGCTCCCCTAAACTCAGACCCAAGGATCCCCTGGGTCTGGTGCCTCAAACGCTACAGGGAAGATAGCACAAGGAAGCCCGAGGAGCTGAGTAGGAAACTGAGGAAACACAAGCCCAGTTTCCAGCTCCTCATCTCTTCAAAGAACGGTTGAGTGTTCATGCTTAAAAGTCCCTCCATTTCTTCTCCCCCGGTGTCTTCGCTGCCTCCCAGGCCGCCTCCCAGGCCGCCTCTGGCAGCTCTGATCCCCTAATTCCCGCGACTAGACTTCGTGCACCGTGGATTTCATTTAGTCTCTCCCCCGCCCCCGCCACCCCGCCACTTAGGCAAAGGCACCTCTGCGCCCCCTGGCGGCCGCCGCTCCGTAACCGCGGGCACGCACCTGTTCTTGCCTGTCCAACAGCCAAAATAAAGATGCTTCAGACATCCGGGCACAGCTCAACCACTGAGCAAAGGTCACCGGGGGCAGAAAGTTTAACAAGGAATTCTGTCTGTCTGCTCTGGATGAAAGGAACAAAAGCAACCAGGTCTCCTAGATTCCATTCGCTCCAGTCGTGCTCTGTTCTAAGTGTGGTTCCAAGGCCTACACAGTATGTCTTTTTCCACACTGAGCCCCACAGACACTCTCTCAGCTGCTGCTTCCTAGTGACTTGCCTGTCTGGCTTTCAAATACCTGCCAGGCAGTTTTTGAGAACTGCTCATGCAATCCCCCGAATCTAATACTTTGTGGCTCAGTGGTAGCAAAGGCAACAGGAATAGATAACAGCCAGTCTCCTACCCTTATTGCAACATCCTACAAACTTGGAATGTCAAGTAGATTGGGTGGGGATGAGGGTGGGAGGAGCTATTGGTCTGATCTTTCTATTCCATCACCCTTAAATTTTTCTTGACTTTAGTCCACATTCCAATTCACCTCTTGTAAACATATTTTGTTTTCAGACCAGGGTTGTCATCCCAAAGATGGAATTGCACAGGCAGTGCTCATCCTGTCAAGAGCTACACACATACAACATTCACCCTCTGCAGCTAACTTTTCCTTCACTTTGGATCCCAAATAATTTGCCACCTTAGAAGACAAGCTGCAACCAAAGATTTGTAGGCAGCAAATATCTTCACATGATAAAGGAGCAGTCTCTTCAGGATTCTCACTGCCTTCACTCCAATCAACGAATGTTGCACACTGTTTTCTGTTCCAATCGCTTCTTCCTTCTCCCCGAGGTAGTCAAGTGGTAGAAGTTAGCAGAGCGGCTCCATTACTTTCTGAAAGTTCTCACCAAGATGCATTTTAAGTGAACATTGTTTTTGACCCTTAGGTAAAATGATACTGCTGGCACAAAGGATATATGAATGACGTAGAAACTGCTTGCATAAACATGTGTGCAAGAGCTAAGTGCATAGTTCCATGCTGACTTGAAAACAATGTTTACTCCAATCATACATCTTATATCACAAAAGTATTTTCTAGTGCTGATTCTTAGGTTTGAATGTAGTGTCTTCATTCCCCTTGAAGCTGTTAAAATACTTTTAAGTTCTAAGTTTTTATTTTTAGCACTGCTCACAGTTACCTGATGGCCTGTTGTCTCTTCTATATTGTTCTGGCCCAAGAGACTGGATATGTCAATGAGATGCCTTCTTTCCGAGCCTCCATTTCTCAATGTTCATCTTTATTTTCTTGGCCTCTCCTTTCACCAACCCCATCTCAAGCCAAATGGTGAAAACACATATTGGATCTAGTCTGTGCCATCTTCTCCATGCTGCTCAATGCCCCATTCTCAGTAAAATTAGGGAGTTTGACAACATCCTCACTGAATGTTCTCAAATGCTGTAGATCAGCTCATCAACCAATAACAATGGGAAGTGGGATAGAGGGAAAAAAATACATGAAGCATGGTATTTTGGGGATTTGGTGTGTGGAAAGGTTTTGGGGATGCCATGAAGTATTTCTGGTAACTATGCTTTTTCCTATAGTACTCAGCAGTGAATATTCTGGGAT
Organism: Solenodon paradoxus; assembly: GCA_004363575.1. NCBI lineage: Eukaryota > Metazoa > Chordata > Mammalia > Eulipotyphla > Solenodontidae > Solenodon > Solenodon paradoxus. The sequence goes on along the minus strand of RJWH01002357.1, from coordinate 71,765 downwards.
TATTGCTTTAAAATGGTGACTCAGCCTTTAGGATTATAATTCCATGTTCCAAAGAAGAGCAAACTCATGAGAATTTCTGAAGGTCTATTCTTACAGACTGTGCCTGGAAAGAAGAGGTACTACACTCACACATTTTCAGAATATTTCTAGCTCCTTGAACTATGTAGAACCTGTTTTTAGTCGCTCACATCAGAAAACAGCCAACTTCATAAACCTAGACTCAAATGACATTAATAAAAGGTATCCTATCAGTTAGAAGTACTCTGGGCCATTAGAAAAATAAACAAACATCAGTCAATTGCAAGATACCAAAATGATTTGATTTGAGACCATTTAGGTTGTGGGAAACAAAATACGATTTTATCAATATGCAATTTATTTTCAATTATATATAAAGATAGGGAAAATTATAGCTCTTACCTGTATTTGCAGTCCATTTAAAGCAGAGTACCTGAGAGATGCTGGGGAATCATTAAAGATAAATAACCAATCTAACAAATCCCTGTTACGAGAACAAAGTGATTTTTGACTACCTACTAGAAAGCTAATCTTCAGCCAAGAGTACTAACCTCTAATTGGAGTGCTGACTACTTTAGAGTAGAAAGATGTAAACATGATAGTTACCTCCGTAATGATTGATACCTTACAATTTCATATCCTACGGATTTCTTTGAAAAAACAAAGTGTTTGGATGTTTCTATTGGATCTTCTCTTTGTTTTACAGAGCATGGTGACATCAATTCTCCACTTACATCCTTTGAGGGAATTGCCCGATTGCTGAGTGTAAAGATAAAGAATGAAAATCTCTTACAATATCATGTACTTAGAGTTGGAAGGAATATTCTAGTCTTCTTTTAAAAAGAAATACAAGATGCAGCATCCAATAGCTTTTGGTATTCTGACAAGAAACAAAGAAAATAGTGAGTTGAGCACAGAGAGTGAAAGGCAGTGCAGATATATCTTGCTGTTTGTGCAGTGAAGTCAGAGTACAGTCCCCACTCCAATGGGGCCACACTCTGCCACAAAAGGCTCAACTAGTACGCCAAGAGGCCAAGAATTACTTTAATATTCTTTTTTAAAAAATGTTTAAATGGCAACACAACCATAAAGTCGATACATCACAAACAAAGGTCTTTGCAAGCAACACTGATTAGGAATAGCAAAACACTTGGTTGGTGAAAAAAATGGAACTCTAAATTATATACAATAGTAGCTAAGGGTGATATTGAAAAACAGTCTTATTTACTGTGACTCAGGATTTAACTTGCCATTATCTATTGCTTATTTATTCAGGATTGTAAATAATACTTACATAGAGACATAGAGATGTGTAAAAATGAAACATTGTGAAAAAAATACAATTTTTCAATTTCATATGAAACTTAAAGTATAAGTTTTGTCCAATATGGAATGTACCCACATTTGCTTATATTAGGGCTCTAAAATCCATTTTAAAAATTGTGTTTTTTAAAAAAGAAACAGCTGACCCACCATGCAAGTTTGTGGTTTATCTTGCTTGCTCAAAACAAGCATTTTCAGGTTAGGTCTGTTTTTTCGGCCCTAAGTCTACTATGATTCCTTAGAAGTTGTACTGGCCCTACTGCAGAAAGACTTTCCATGAAGAGTCAGTCCATCAGCAGTATCTAGATGAGGGACAGTCTAGGGAATGGGAAGTGAGTAGAGAAGAGGGAGTAAGAGCCCAAATCCTTATGAAGGATGACATTCAATTGTTAAATTTTAAGGGGTATCCAATGGCTTTTTCCAGACACTCAACTAAAGAGCCAGCGGAAAGAAAATCCCTCTCTACTTCTACAAATTTGATATAGATGGATTTGGGGGACACTCCAGGATCCACAATACAGTTCTGAGACAGAAACCCATTAATACCAACCCAATCTTTGCTGAAGGTTTTCGTATTTGCTTGGAAATGTAAAAATAAGCACTGCTGCAGAGTCCTGACCTCAGCAATCCCGAGGTAGCAATAGATAATTCGGGCGGGTTCTATTTCCACGTGTAATGAGGCTTGTGCTGAAAGAGTTTCCAAGTCAACGCGGCCCTCCTTTCCTGGGTCTAGGGAACGTCGTTCCACGTGGGGTGAGGGAGGCCTCTCAATACATTCTTCATAGCCAATGGCATAAAGACCTGGGCTCTTGGGAATGCCTCCTGGCAATAAATATTGAACAACGTTCCCACCAGTAGGTTTAGAGTGGGCAATGGGTATCCAGTCAATTTCCATATGCAGCTCCAGGCACCTTGCTTCACTAATAGTGATCTCTAGAAATTTGTAGTAAACATTTTTCCAGTTCATTTTCTGTACGCGGGTCATAATGATCCGTCCCTCAGGCTTCTCAGAGTTGAAGTACTCCCGGAGTCGCTTGCCAAGGGGCACCTGGGAGCTGATCTCAGCATAATGGTAACGGATGTCCTCTTTCCAACGGGTGTTATAACCAATTCCAAAAATGGCCAGTTTATTTGAGAGATGAAGCCTTGAAAAGTCCGTCCAGCTCTGAAACAGTTCCCATTTCAAGTGCACGGATTCCAAAATTTGTACAATATTCTGCATAATGTCTCTCTTCCTAGAAAGAGAAATAAAAGTCAAAGATTCCTTAGGTGCTCTTTAGATCAAAAGAACTTTCTGCAATGATGGAAATGTTCGTAATCTGTGCTTTCTAAAACAGTAGCCATCAGTACTTAAAATGTGGTTTGAGTGAAGTGTTAAATTTCGAAATCTCATTTGAAATTACATTTAAATAGAGCCACAGGTGACTAATGACTACCACAGTGGACAGAGCCGGTTCAAGTAACCATATTATTAAAATCTGAGAAACAGTCACCCCTAGGAAATGTCTAAGAATTAATGATAAATTGCTTCCCATCATTTATATAATCTGGCAAGACTCTAGAATTCCGGAAACTCAAGGATCATGAATTTTTTTAGGTGGATGTTACAATGCCATGAATGATATCAACCAAGCCTCCCCATTAGGTCCTGGGTAGTGAAAGGGAATACACCTAACTACCAAAAGCAAGTGAAGAAGCAATACTCAGAAAGATATCCAGTATCAGCTTTCAATATTCTTAAAAATAATGAATAGTGTGCACCCTGGTGTAGTGGTGTTGTCAGCTGTCTCTAGCCGAGTGAAGTCCACACATATCCCTAGGAACCAGGTTTGTATCCTGGGGCCAGGGAATAACCAAGATGAACAACTAAAAAGAAAAAAAGAAAATGCTTCTTTCTCCTCTCTCTTCCTGTTTACTTGCCTTCCTTCCTGCCTGTACCTTTCCTTTAAAAAAAATAAATACCTTAATTTCTAACTTAGAAATTCTGAAAACTGAGTAATTTTGGCTTATACATGTTGGCTGCAGGAAAATTCATAACTGATTATGACTAATCATCTGATACAAAAACAAAATGACATTTTCTTCTATTTGTCTGAAATTTGTTGCTATTCCCAAATTAAAAAGGACTGTCAGTTTAATACAGAATTAAGATCTGAGAATACAGGTGAAAAAGATCCATATTAGGCTTAAGTTTTAAAAGATAAAAATTCAGGATAATGTATTGAGACTATTCTAGAAATATATTAAAAAGAAAAGTATAGAAATTATTTTGCTTTTGATTTGGATAGTTAACAGACTAAGAAAATGCAGGGAATTTTTTTTTTTTTTCACATGCTGCTTAATTCAGGTATTTATAACTGATAGGTAATGGTGACTGGGATATATATATGTAGATAGACAGATAGATACATACATACATATACATACACATATATATATATAATTATAGGTTTGCTTCTCGGGTATGGGAAAATTTGACTTTAGAAGACTGAAGTTTGTTAAAAATTAACTTAGTAACCAACTATTACATTCTCCATCAATTATAGATTTATGCAACAAGAATATTCTACTATAGTCACATATACTCAAACACAAGCATGAGGATGTAATGCTAACTAGAGTTTGCTAACAGCTTGCTAGGAGACAGATCCTTGAAACTTTCCTATTAAATATTCATACTTTTTAAGGGAAAGAGTTTTTGGAAGTAACTGGGGGAATCTTCCACATAATTCTTAATCTGACCTCTTACTCTACTTGACTTTCTTTGCCAGAATACAAAGAGCAAACATTTTGTCATCTGCTGCTTCTTGGAACCAAAGACTACCCTGGATTTATCCTCCACCCTTTAGTTTGTTTTGAAAGCTGCTCAAGTACCAGAGGGGCCATCTAGATGAAATCACTGTATTACTGGGGAAATCTCAGAGTATGCAAAAGCACTGGTGACTGCTTTCCTACTATTTAGATTATGGCGCCTGTGAGGCTAAGTTATAGGACCAGGTCAATGCTTTTAAAGAAAGTATCCTTCAGAGCCACTACCCTTCCCTGTTATCATTTGAAATATTTTACTGATCTCAAGTGGGACTAGGCTAAGAGGCAGAGATGGAAGGCAGAGATTTTTGTCTGTCCTACTTACTGATGCATCCTAATACCTGACATATCATAGGTACTTTGATAAATAAGTGTTGGATAATGACCAGATGAGGTGGCCCGTCTTCATTGATGAAGAATTTTGTACATTATATTGGCTAACCCCGGCTAATCTCAACCTACAGAGAAAAACAATTCTATGCCCAAACCAAGTTAGTTATTTAGCACTGTCATAGCCCTAAACCATCAATAAGGAAAAGTGCTGAGTAAACTGTTGCATGGGAAAATAAATTGCCTATTGGAACCTCTAAAATCTCTCCCTCTGAGGTGAAACTCGGAGAAGAGACAGCCCAGGCTGGATGTTTCTGCAGAGCCTATTGGTTTCTTCCCCGGCTGATCTGGTCTCAGTCCAAGGGCCCCGGGGCTCAAGTTTCACATCAGTTTTTCAAGCCTCTGATGTACAATGAGAACTAGACCCCATGATCCAACAGTTCCTGAGAGCGGTCAATTATATTTCCTGATTTCTGACGTTCCAACCATGAGAAAACTTCAGATGGTTTAGGTTAGTGATACCAATTCCGTGAAATTTGAGTTCAGCCCTAGTTGTATCAACTGGGTCTCCACTGTAGGTACTGAGTGGTGAAAAGGAAAGATAGAACATTCTAGTGAGAGAAACAATAGCCCCTTTGGACAACAGAGACCTGAAGGTATGGACTTACAATAGCCTATCTTTTTAAAAACTCATCAATGTGTCCCTTCCTTTGGGACATTTTGCTAGCACAATTTTAAAAGAGAACTCCTCCCAATAAGAGATGGCCTCAAACTTACGGATTTTTGAGGCATGTCACCTGGTTATAATTTGGGTGAATTTTTTTTTTTTTTTTTTTAATTTAAAGGAAAGGTGCAGGCAGGAATGAAGGTGAGTAGGCAGGCAGGCAGGAAGAGAGAAGAAGCATTTTTATTTTATTTTTATTTAGCTGTTCAAAATGTTTTTCATGTCCCCCCCAGACCTGGGACTGGAGCCCAGGAGTATGTGGCCTGCATCCTTTGGCCTGCATCCTTCAGAGGCAATTGACCTAACTGCTATCCCACCAGGGTGCTCTGGGTGAACAAACCCTGAATTTTAACCCTCTCCCCAGACATGGGGTCAGCTGACACTGGGAATTCTCGGATTCCAGAGGTACTCTGAAAAAGGCAGAAACATTTGAAAAGGGGAGGTGGTAGTTTGCCAAATGAAAAAACAATGTTGATTTTTTTGTATTGCTTGTTAACTATCACAGTCCTTTCTAACTTGCTGCTTGCCTCTGCGTCTCACCATCTCTCAAACATCAAGATCACATGTGTGGAGCGAAGCATAGAACTACTGGGTGCTATGAATGTTCTAAAGTTACCAAATTTTTTAAAAATGGTGTTTCTCATTTCTCCCCTTCATTTATCTTTTAGCATATTCTCTTCAATAATTAGATTCAATCAGTCTTACTTAAAGTCATTTAAAAGAATCACAGACAAAAAACACTGGACACTCAGAAGCGTCATGTCCTTACAAAAGAGGTAATGCTAAACTCTTAGAGGGAGATCAGGCATTCAGAGGCAATGTAAGGTTCCTGGCCCTGGACTTTCTGAAGTCTCTGTCCAGCAACTGTTTTCTTTCAAATGTATAAACAAGTCATCTAAGAGTTTGTTTTCTGATTCCCAAAACGTAATATTACAAGGAATTTAAGTCCTCCTGGCCCTCCTATCATTTCAACTAACCCCAGATACACTCAGTGAATCATCTTTGTATCTTATTTAAAAAAACAAATATCCTGGCACACCTTGGTGGCTCAGATGTTAAGTCTGCCGCTCTGGTGTAGTCCATGTGAAACCCAAGGACCAGAGTTTATGACCTGGGGCATGAGGGGAGCAACCAAAATGAAAAGTTTTGTCCTTATTTCTCTTATTTTCTGCCTACCTGCCTATATTCCTGCTTGCTTGCTTCCTCTTAAAAAATAAATAAAAATTTGCAAATATCCACATACACATAGGCAAATACAATAAGCATGCTTATTTCCATGTAATGTATTTATTTCTTTTTGTTGTATATAAAGCCTCGACATTTCTAACATTTCAACAATCTAACCATTGGAAAATTTAAGCTAAGAAGATGAAAGAAAATGACTAGATATCCCTCCAGGGTGGTATGGCTATAGTTCCCGCAGCATGTCTAATTCCAGAATGACTTTATAGATCTTCCTAAAGGTCATTAATCTTTAGAAAGGTGTAACTCTGTAGAAAGGTGAAACGTCTACTTACTGTGCTTCTTCAGAAGATTCTTGTTTTATTTTTAATGTTCTCTTTGTGACAGGTATTTCATCTGAAAAGCAAAGTTTTTGAAACGAATTATATTTTCCTAAATGGTGACATACACATATGTAAATAAGTAGATTACTATTCATTCCATACTACCACTCAATGCAAGGTCTTAATTTCAGTGTCAAACACTACTGAACACCAGATTTATAAATATAACTCTTATGTAATGAGATGCATACATTTATATGCAAGATCAGAAACCTGTTCTACAAGTATAAAATTCTTCAAGGTCATCAGTGGATTTCAAATAGGAGCTTAAAGCTTAATTTCACTGCAAACAAGATTTTTAAAGTAACAAGACTAAAAATAATTCTGTCCTATGAAGATTTCTGATGTAGGTTTTACAAAGCAATTATTCCCCCAGCATTAGGATCAATATACTCTGCATGTTATTTCTTTTCCCCTCCAAAGGTTTGGGTAACTTAATGCTCCATGGCAAAACCAGAGTTATGGATGTCAAGGTAATTTAGATCTTATTACTGCTTTGAAATTAAGAGGCAATGATCACCTATACCATCTGCCCTTTTTATACTTCCAATTTTTTTTTTTTTAATACAACAAATGCAGGCAGAAATGAAGGTGAGTAGGCAGGCAGGAAGAGAGGAAGTATTTCTAATGCATTTTGTTTAGTTGTACATGTTGGTTGTTTTTCCTAACCCTGGGATACAAACCCAGGTCCTTAATATGTATGTGGACCAAACTGATACTACACTGGGTGTGCCTATTCTTCCAATCTTTAAGTCTCTCTTTTTTTTTTTACATCATGTTATTAGCCTTACAGTTTTATAGCCTGTCTTCTCTCTTTCTCTAATATTTTGTTTTTAAATCAGCATTTGTGAGAGATATATCAGCATGCAATCCTCTTTCTTTGGCATTAGCATTTCTCTATCATCAGGAATTCTCTAAAACAGTAGCCCTGGCCTTTAACTTATGCTCGAGAAGCACATTTGTAGTGCCAATACCACCTATACTTCCTTAGATATTGCTTCAGTACCTCACTGGGGAGCTGGGAACATCTGCTTATAAGAGTACTCGTCACCCAACTTGCTATGAATATACAATGGCTAGAACAGAAACTTAATTAGTACTTCCAAATCATGAAAATAAAGACTGGAGCATTTACTGCAAAAATAAATAAAAACCAACTATCTATACCCTCTTATAAGGTTACGTGAAATTAGGTTTGATGGCCAGTTTAATTCACAATGTTTAATGGCTGAGATTGTATATATCTATCATTCCAGCCATCATTGGGATAGCATCCCTTAAAGAGTTTGAAGGCATAATATGGAAAAGTTCAAATGTCAGCTCTTTTCAAGATAAACCGAAGCTCTTTTCCTTTTTTTGTCCAGACTAAAGTTTGCGAGAGAAACTTTTCCAGATCACAAACAGAAAAGAAAATGTATTTGGGGCAAAGGAAAGATAGTTACATCTCTAACATCTGAAACAAGAGTCAGTATTCTTGGCAGTCATCTTAGAATTAGGATGTGCAGGATATTTTAAATTGCATAGGAGTCTATCCATCACTGAGCTTCCTTCTGTAGCTCAGAGTTAGGAACTCTTCTGTGTCTTTAGGAATTGTACTGGTACTCAAATGACCAAGCACTAGCTGACAGTTGAAGGCTAAATCAAGGATGCCCAAAGTGCCCCCAACAGACTAGTAATGAGCCTTGTGGGGGTACCAGAAGACATTCCAGATTCTCAGTTTCAGTGCATTTGTAGAGCATACACACACATACACAGAAGTATCACACAGATTGGCTTACCCAATTCCTGATCTGTTGGATAGCCATGGAGATCCTGACTGTGGTTTCCCCAGTCCTCCTGTGAATACTCCTCCATAGTGCTGCCATCTGACTCCAGCTCCTGGTACAAGCCACTACTGTTAATAAGTACAGGCTGGCAGGGCTGAGCATCCCATCCTCCCTGACCAAACACCTGTTCCAACTGTTCAAATGTGTAACTGCTCTTTCTTTTCCCAACACCATGTTCTTTCACCCGACTGTAACACCTGCGAAGGGTCTAAGACACAAAGTCTTTTGTTATTCCTTTAAAGCTGTACTTCCTCTTCCAGGTACGGACCACAGATATTAATTACTATTAGACAGACATAGACAGACAAACATAGACACATTGTTACAAGAATGCTAGATTTCAAATTCATTATTATATATTAGAAAAAATACTAATTTAGCATTTACTCAAACATGTTATAATTAAAACAATTATTTTGCAATTAATTATCCATTAAACAACAAGAAACATTACAACATTATTGCATGTACCCCATACACATATTTTATACCCCCACCCCCATTAAAAAAGAATAAGGGGGGGGGGAAAAGAAAACAAGAAAAACCAGCCAGCCAATAGGATGCACACCTGCACAGAAGAGAAAGAGCTGCTATTGTGCCCAGAATTTGGAAAAAGTGAGGGAAGGGAGGACAGAAGGAAGAATTTCCCAAAGCAAAGAATATAACCTTCCTTACTTGTGATGAAGGACTACAGGGAAAAAACACTTGCCTAAAGGAAACAAATGAGTAAAACACACTGCTTATACAGTCTAGTATTCCTTACTAACTCAATCTGTCTTTGGGGAAGCAGCTAAAATTTAAAAGAGGTCAAATCAATACTACAAATACCCAGTCTCAAACATCAATGATCAAGAAACACACATTAATACCTACACCTAAAAAATCAGCCAGTAACACTAGCCTATTCTATCAATTCAAACTGCCAGCTAAACAAACAAACACATGAAACCACAAATTTCTTTTTCAGAGGGGAAAGTGGGGTGAAGGGGTGGTTTTTCTCTTCATTTTCTGCCTTATAAACACAGACATAAACATCATGCAAGTTCATAGATAAAACCAGAGTAACTGTATTATCACCTTGCACAACCCTTCCATTTCCTTCATGATCTTCTAACCCAAGTTCTTGGGTTTCACGGTATATCTTATGCTATCTTACATTTCAAAAGATAAATCAAGGACTTAGTCCCACTTTCCAAATTTAATTTCATTATTCAGTCTCGATCCCATCTCTGACTTCCTTTGTTCTTCTAATATCCTCCCTATTTTACTGAATTCCAGAGAATTTTCTTGAGACAAAATCCTTTATCTCTGTTGGCTCCCAAATACTTTCTAACTCAACTGTGCAGAACCAGTTCACCTCAGACTTATTTATACACCTTAGCAAGACTACAAATTTCTCTGTAAGTCAATATTCTCGCCATACTAAAATAACTCTGGATGATCTTTATAGAGCCTCCATGAAAGTTCAGAATTTTTAAATCACAGCTGACAAACCATAAAATGAAAAACTCTGTCAAATACTTTATAAAACTGTCCCTTGAGGACAGAAATCCAGATGGGCAAGAGAAATACAAAAGCATGACACATATGATGATTTTCCTCAGATATGAACAGAACCGTGATTAGTCACCCCACACTGAAATCAGCCAGCCTACCTGCTTACCAGGGCATCTGCCTGAAATCTCTTCTGGCACCTCAAATAATGTTCTTTATAGAATTGAGATTTCTGATAAAACACTCTTTACAAGTGTTCCCTTTTTCTCTTTTGCAAGGATGTCACAACTAATTAACACAAAACTTTCTAGAAGAAATCAGAAATGAACCTGGAAATGTGACATGGGCAACCCTTCCAATGGAAAGAGACAAGTGCCTGCAGCAGATCTCATTTGACTTTCCATGGACTCCTCTTTCCCAGTGCCCTCTGCCCTGCTCACAGGGATTGGAATTGGAATTGCAAACATCTCCTGTCGATTTATTTTTATCTCACAATGTCTGGTTTCTGCCTCCAAGAATACCCCAAATACTCACTGAAACTCCAACAAGGACCGTAATTGGAGTCCCAGCCATGTCCCTTTCACCCTCCAAAACCATAAATGGAGATGGAAACCATGCCATTGGCTCACTAGTTGCTGGCTGCTAGAGAAACGCACTCAGCCCACAGCGCAACTCAATGTCATTGTCACTCAGGCCTATTTCAGAAGTCAAGAAATAAAACTAATGTTCCTTTGAAGAAAGGATTCACACTTACCAGGATGTGACAAAGGCATAAGCATAGTCACCCATCTTTGACAATACACATCGTGGGAAATCACAGAAAGAGACTTTCTTGAAACCAACAAATTAAGATAAAATTTTACTTGGCTAGTGTTATTATAAATAAGGAAACTGGCACTATCTAACGGTTTTAGATAAGTAAAAAATAGTAAGAATAGGGTCTTATTTCTTGTATTTCATCAAAAACCTTGCCACTTGTTACTTTGTAGTGTGCCCCTGTAACACACTTTCATAGTGTAATATGCTGATATGTCAAATATCTCTCAGGGGTCTGGTGGAAAAGTGTTTAATAATTTCTAAATCCATCTGATAGGAATTTGATGTATTGAAACATTTTAAAAAGTTCCCAAATTGATTTTAACTCTATCAAGATATAAATATATGTAAGAGGTAAATTCAGGATGAAAGGCCACAGCTCCAAGGAGAGGCTGTTTCAATAGGACACACCAACTAACTAAGGAGGAAAGAACTTAAATATCAGCTTAACTACTACTAGAAGAAACCCTGGGGTTCAGCTAACCTACAGGGAGTTTATAAATGTATAAAAGGTCACCTGGAGACCTCATTTTTATTACCCATAATAAATTAGAAAAAAATTACCTTTTCCACACTCTAAATGATTACCCAAGTCATATAATAGAAGGATTGTGTGTGTTGACAGCTCTAAATAAACCAGAGATTAAGACAGTGTAGTGCACCACAATCTAGACAAAACAGTCTCATCTCCCATTTTAGACAGCCGTACCAAACCCAAGACCCTCAATTTATCTTTCTTGGAAAACCATTTCCTATTCAACAAGAAAATCCTATTTCCCTTCCTTCTTTCTTTACCTCAACTCATCTTAAAAATGTATAGTAACTTCAACTCTAGTTTTCTGTTTTGTTTTATATCAAGATCTCAGGAGACAAAGAATTTACTTAAAATGATTGTAAGACTATTCTATTAACAAGAGTAATTATACTTTCCTTGTTAGAAATGTCTATGGTAAGTCAGTGTCACTGTCTCCTCCCTGGGAGAGCTGTGAACTAACTCTATCTTAAATGAAGTCACAGGGACAGAGGTCGGAGTCAGGAAAGTCTAAAGAGATGAACTAATGTACAAGGAACGATTGGGCGGTCAAATCAGAGGAGTTCATAAGAATTTGATTTGGAAGAAACACCAAGTAAATGCTTACTGAATCCACTACAGAGTGAATAGGAACAATGAAAGAGAAAGAACCAGAAAAGACTCAAAACACGTCCCATTTACCAAAGCAGGAGAAAAATAAGATGGCTGACAACTGACAATTGATAGGACAGAGGGAAAGTGTTGCCAAAGTCTAAGATTAGAGTGAAAGGAAATGAGAGAATAAAAAGATGACATTCATTGTGGATGAATGTAAGGAAGTCTATGGGGGTGGGGTGGGGGCAGGTAAACAAAGGCGGGAACTTTAGATTGGAGGGATTGGGGGTTCAACGGCAGCAATGCAGAGAAAGACCCAGGGGAACAGTACACGTAACATTAAATACAGTGCACAATGCAACTATCTTGCCAAAGTAAGTAAATCCAGTATTGGGTTGTATAAGCAGAGGAATCACATGTAAGCTATGAAGGTGGCTCTTCCTCTCTATTCAGCACCGGTGAGGCCACAGCTGGAGCACAGCATTCAGTTCTGGGCATCGAACCAGCTACAAGAGAGGGAAATTGTAGAGTTCAGAAAAGGGCAAATAAAATAATGAAAGGCCTGGAAAATAAGATCTATAAGTAGGGACAGTGGTTTCATCAAAGTCCTTCCTGACACTGTATAAGTTACTTTCGGGGTAAAAATCAGGTTTCCTTTGCTTCAGTTCAGTGTCCTCCGATCCTTTGACTGTCAGGAAGGAAGAAGAACTGACTTCTTCCCTAGCGTGGTCAAATAGAAAGCAAACTAAATACCTCAGATGGGCACATGCTAACCAGTTCTGCTACCAGCTCAATCACTTACTTAAAATTTGTCACGTATCACACAATCATAAATAATCACCATGACAAAAATCACTGTTCTTAACAACTGACTACAGGTGGAATAGAGCATATAACAAGGAAGAGTAGAAATAAGGCAAAATGGCTATATAAACCTATTATCTAGAAGTCATCGGCATGAACAGTCTGAGATGTCAGATGAAAAAGTCAAACTGAAGGGAGGACAGCTTAGTCACAATAGCAGGACACAATGTTAGAAGGAAAAATAAGCAGTGAAACAGTATTTCAAATATAGTTGTCAAACCAGCCACACTAGTAGTGGACTACCTGGTTTGTCTTAACATTCTGCCCACTAAATATGACAAATTTGATTCTTCTTATCCAAATGATTAATTAAATGAAGAGTACACTTATTTGCAAACAGAGTCTTAAAAATCACATATTATATCCCACAAGAGGTAGGGGAAATTATAGTGGGAACAAGTCTCCATTGACTTTACAAGTGTTAAAAACATGTAATCGTAAATAAGGAAACTGGCAACACCTAATACCGCAAACTCAAGCAGGTATGAATTTCCAAGCCCCACATCCGCCAAAAACAGTGTTAGTGAACTAGATCTAGCTTCTTCCTTTAAAGTTATTCCTTTATTATAAATGGCACTAGTTGCTTTTAGCTAATTAAGACAAAAAACATTTTAACCCTGGAATTTATTTCAATATTTTTAAGACAAAAAATTCATTAGCTTTTATTTTCTTACTGTGAGTACAAAGGTAGGAAAAGAATAAAACCTGAAACTGACACATTTCTGCACACAATAAGAGGGATGCTAAAATACAGTATAAATTAACTATCTTTTGACACAAGCTGTAACTAATGATTAGGAAGTTACCTAAGACAGAGTCCATCTGTTTTCTTAGGTTTTCTGTACAGTAAAAACTAACAAACTGACTTGCCCATCACGTAAATCCCTTAAAACGAAGCAACCCCAAACTCCAAAAACAAAAGCACAGTACTTATTTCACACCCATATACCTCCATTCTTAGCGCTACAGGTAAATTTTGATAGTTCAAGACCCAGGGCCAGGGATTAAAAAAAAGAAAGACATATCTTTTAATTCTTAAATTTTCATTTTTCTCTACACAGCAGAAGGGTTTTTAACTTTTGGGGTCCCCTCCCCAGAAAAATGTATATACACAACTGTTTCGTACAATTTCAAGGGGAAGGGGAACACAGACTCGCTGAAGAGCCCATACGTGAACCTCAGGTTAAACAACTATTCTAGAACATGTGACGATTTCCTCTATTAAAAAATATATATACATATATATTTGTATACATATATATTACAGATATTAGTCAGAGATTCTAAAATAAGGTAGACTTAAGTCATGTCTTAGGTTTTATAAAACTCTATAGATTGGGATAACCAGTTTAAGTACAACTTATTCAGTTTGCTCAAGTATACTAATTTAGATAAAGCAGCATTAATATTCCCTTTAACTCGATTTGCCTGTTTCTTAAAAGAAACAATTTTATCAATAAAAGCATACAGGATATCGATTTACTTTTCACAAAAATATCAACACTTTCCCTACCTGATGGGCAATTAAGAATATTAAACAATTCATTAGTTATGCTGCCTAATGGTTCCAGTTGTATCACATAGCACTTGATGATTCATATCTCACTAATTTATCAATATAGAAGTGGCAGATAAATTACCTAAAGTAACGACTTAAAACATGGACGTTCACGTATCTAGAAACAAATATAGGAAAGTCTTGACTACTTTCTTTCCAGCCGCAATGGCTATGCTTTGTCATCTTCCCGTTTTAATTCTACAAAAAGACCGAAAGGTCTGAAGGGACAGGCAATGTTTACACTGATCCGCCAATGGGATCAAAGTCTGATCTGTTATTCTTTTGAAACTAAACTATGGTCAGCAATGCCTTCTCAGTCACTAAGAATGTTTCTCAGACTTGGTCCTGAAATCATGTGAGTTTGCTGTAGCACATGGTGCGCTGCCTCATATATCTGTAGCACTGTCCTCATCAAATTTTTAGACAATTACACTTATTTACAGGGCAGATGGAGCGCCCAAGTCTCTACCAGCAAACCAAGCTCCGACTTCTACATTATAGAAGTTCTGAATGGAAAAGAACATTAGAGATCATTTGGTCCAACTTCCTCACTTAATAGATGAGGAAATAAGGCCCCAAGGCAAAGACGTGTTCCTTTAAAAGGGGTTTGGTATGTATATACAAATCACCAACACCCCTCACAAAATATCAGTGTTTCCTAAGAGGGCTATTCCACTAGATTGCAAATTCCATGAAGCAGGGATTATGTGAGCATCGATTGCTGTTTCCTTGAGCCCAGAACAGTGCCTATCACATAAGGATTTTTCACTATATATTTATTAAGTAAGGAAATAAATTAACATCAATTTTAAGCTACAAGTCAATTGAACAAAAAATAAATTTTTTCTAAACAAAGAAAAACGGAATTAATTATTTAACCACAGTGTCAGATTATATTTCTAAAAGCAATAAATCCAAGGTGGGTAGGTCCTAAAACCTTTTGGAAAAAGCAAGAACAGGTAAGTGTGTGTGTGTGTGTGTGTGTGTGTGTGTGTGTGTGTGTGTCTGCTAGTTATAGCAGCATATGCATATCGCTATAACTAGCAAAGCAAACTAATACAATTATTTCATTTTAACACAATAGAACTAACTACAGATGATAAGGCTATTTTAAAAAATATTTAACCATTCTTATTATATTTTTCTTTGTGTGTGTGTGTGGGGGGCGTCACCTGCCCAATGGAGCCCTTCAGTCCTGTCCAAATCTTCTTATACCTTACAAAAGAAACAAATATTTAAACAAGTATTTAAGGTTATAAAGTAGTACTATCAAAGACAGAAAAGGCAAATAAATGACTCGATTGTTTCCTGGATTTTAACAGGGTCAAACAGAAGAATGACCACCAGAAACCAATAGATCTTACCTCTCTGAAGTTTCAGTCTTTGCGGGGTACTGTCCAGGATTGAATTCTATCAGCGTGTACTTCATCCTGAATCTGGCTATCAACGAATCACTTTTGTTTCTATAACTGGTCAGTACTGTTTTCATGAGGGACGGTTCACAGAACAAAAATTCAGGAAAATTTGATTCTCAGTATCAGTTCCTAAGTTGTCTGGGATCTCCCATGCTACTAGTTGCTGAGGGTTTTGTCCATTCAGATTACCAAAGAAAAACTCTCAAAGAGGACAATACTAATTATCAAGCATCTTCCACTGCTCAAAGCATTATGTTCATTTGCTCATAAATATACAGTGAGGGTATATCATATGAGTAGTAATATAACATCTCATATTGACAGCAACACTATTAAAAACCATAAGTAGTATCGTGGTCATGTTTAAAGGCTTCTTTAGGATACAAGAATCCTTCTAGACATGGAATTATCAAGTGCTTCTCTATTTAGAACAAGACAGGTAAAAAAAAAATTAGGGTACACTGAATTACTTAACTATTTCAGACAAAAGTAGCAACTAGTAGTTACAGTCATCAAAGACAGGCAAATAACACTATTTGTCTAAAAGTTCCCACCTAAAAGGGAAAAACATCAGTTGTTGGTAAAGAACTACTTGGTTTAGCAGTTAATTTTATCAGACCTCATATATCATCTATGAAGTTGCTACATCAGCATCTTGTTGAATCTTTTTTCTCAGTACTTCACACCCTGCGGCACCACCTCAAAGTGGTATTCAAATAACATTAAAAATGTTAATTATTATTAGTATGTAGTAACTAATAAAACATATTTAAGAGAATTATCTGAAATATTTCTGGCATAGCAGGAAGATTCATTCATCTTTAAAGACCTCCCATACAAACATGCTATATTACACAGTGATTATTTCACGATAGTCATGTCTAAAATTACTCACTTGCGTGCGCGCACACACACACACAACCCCCAAAGCCTCACACAGCTTTATAAATACAAGATTGTATTGCTTTCCAAACACAAAACTACCTTCTTCTATTCATGAGACATGTTTAGGCGAAACTCTGTAGAGAAGGAAATCCCACCCCCAAACAGTAAACCATGTTTTTCCTTTCACATCGATCACGTGATACTCAGTTGTGTAAGTTTCTTACTGAAAACTAGTATCTACAACACAAACATAACCTATGATAGATTTTTTTTCCATTAGTAAATTGAATGCATTTGGTTGGGAAAAAATAATCCTAACATCTAAATTAAATCATCTAAAAAGTAGTTATTAGAAATCCTCCATCAAGATATCAGGGTGCAGGCATTAAGTCAAGATTCACTCAAATGTTTTTAAAGATAAATATTCACTACTTCAAAAAATCTTTTTCTTTTAATGTGCATGGTATAAACCATGAGTCAAAAATGCATGGAAAGAATACATCCTCATACCCTGACACTTACTCTTTATGTGAGAAACAAAATGTTTTAAATTTTAAGTATCTATTCTTGGGTAACCTGAACTTATTTAGGATTGTATTAGAAATAAATCCAGGCAATCATAATACTTTTTATAGCTCATTTGGTAGATTTTCTATATTTTCTTACCTTTAAGAGGACTTCTAAAAGCAAAGTCTGTGCCTTCTATTAAAATCAAGTATCATCCATATGTGACTCAATGTCCCATATAATGAAGGTAACCTCCAATTCCCCAGTGCTACGCAATTTACTACTCCTAATGTTTACAATAATTCTAAAGGAGAAGTCCCAGGAAGCAGACTCTCAGACTATTTGCAGCTTACTGGGGAGGTCTCTTGAGAACACTTGTAAGAGGCTGCGAGTAGGATTGGGCAGAGAAAAGACAGGTTGCAATATATGCCTCAGCTAATCCTTAAAGTAATTATGGAATCTGGATGAGCCTGCAGAGTTGCTCTGAACTGAGGCAAGGTAGCTGGGGATGATGGTGGCTGGGATGCCTAGTGTCTCATTCCTGAAGGAGGGTCTCGACAGTGTATCGCATGTATTTGGGAAATAGATGATGCATCCCTATTAACAGCAAAGAGAACTAAGACGGAGAAAGATAAGAGCTTATCCAAAGTCACTTCTGGAGTGTCTTTACTGTAAATATATCTTAGGTTTGAAAAGTGGGACCCAGTAGGCTTCTCTTCAACAGACACTGAAAAGTACAGAGTAACTGCATTTACCATTTGGTCATAATGGCCAGAAAGTTCATTTTAATATTTTGATGAAGTAACCCTATTTACCTGCATTATTGGTATAACTCCCTGCATTCTCTGGTTTCTTATATTCAGAATCTCGTTTTGGCTTTCTTCGTAGGCATGTACTGTGTTTTGTATATTTGTAACATCACATATAAAATAATCCATCACAGCCATCATCTCTGAGTACTCAAACCATTACACATTAGGTAAACAGTGGCAGGCCTGTGTTACTGGGCACTCCATGGCCTCCTTTGGTCAGGCATGTTTATCTGCCTTTACTGCCAAGAAGTAAATTTGACTTTGTAAATTCTATAATTCAAACGTACTTCCTTTAAGAAGAGTTGGTAGTCCAATAAATGCTATCAGTTATTATCATAAAGACTTGAATGACTATATGAATCTTCTACAAGGAAAGCTTAATGTTTCAATACCTGTTTTAAATTCTTCCATAGGACTTTCAAAGCATCTCATTGTGTTTATACCCTGAGGACACCATGAATTCTCTGCCAAGAATTTTTAGAATTTGTGTTTTCATTTCTATAGTAAGAAACATGTATGAATATAATGATATCCATCTGGGCATTGCTTTGCAATTTTAGTATTGCACTTATTACTGTTTATGATCAAATTGTGGCCAATGTCATTCAACTGCCAAACTTTAGTAAAAGCAGGTTGTTGATACCTCAGGAGGCAATATAGCCAAGGGGCTAAAAGACTGGTTCTGAAGTCAGATTGTTTAGTCTACTCACCATCCGATAGTATTGTGACATCAGACATATTCATTTCTCTCTGCCTCAATTTCTCTATCTGTAAGGGTATACTAATAATAGTACATCCAACACAGGATGTGGCTTGTGTCAACTGAAAAAATAAACTGCCTAATAACATACACTCAATAAATGTTAACCGTTATTATTTCAAAAATGAAAGAATCATCATATGGAGACCAAGGTATCTTTTGAATAAAGATAAGTTCAAGAAGAAAAAAGCAGTAACAGCAAAGTTTTGTCAAGGCACATAACTGGAATAACAAACTCAAAAGTATCTTACTGTAGCAGTTAGAATCTTGTTTGGAAAAGCAAATACGCTTCAGTTAAACCACATCATCCAATATTAAAGGAAAACTAATTTGGCTTTTTGAATTTTAGTTGTATTAGTACTTAATTTTATCAAGTTGTTTTTGTTTGATAACATGAAATCTGTAAGTTGATACTGAGGTGTAGGTTTGTTGCTTAATATTAACATTGTTATATAAACATTCACCTTTCAGAAACACCTCTTTATATCATTACAGTTTCTTCAACTTTTTGCTCTTTTTTTTTTTTTTTTTTTGACTGGGCTAAGAGAATTTTCCGTGTTTCCTCTTTTATAGATAAAAGCCAAGCATTTAACTATTTAAAGGTTTGTAATCTTGGCAAGAATATGGTAGCTCACACACTGGCATATACAAGGAAAAAGGAATCCTAACTACACTACCCATCCAGAGTGAGTACTAGGTCTCACATACTGGGCAACCCAGTTTACAAGAGGGAGGAGAAGAAAGCAAAACCCAGGAAAAATCAAATAAATATTAATGATCCATATGTATTCTTGAAGTTTCATAGAACAAAAACTATGTAGACTTCTCATTCCATCTTTTTTTTTGGTGGGGTGCATGGAGATTTACTGGAATTAAAATCAGATTCACCATTACTTCTTAGGGGAAAAAAAAGTTTCAGGTATGTGGTATGCTATAGTAAAGATGTTAACATTTTCCCTTTAATTTTGTGGTATGGTTTACATTGCTGATATACAGTGTTATTTTATACTGTTCTAAAATTGGCACAACTCTGATCTCTCAAAGTCCAACTATTAACCATGTTTCTTAATTTGCTTAAAAGAGAAGGGACACCACTTGGTTTCAGCATTCAGCACAGAAGTGGCTCACTAATGACTGAATGACTAACAGTGACACACTCGGGTTTGGGAAGGCAAACGTCAGTGCTAACTGGACACGGCACAATATAAAATCATGCAATTCATTCTCAATAAAGCAAAGGCAAATGAATGACTGTTTCTTAGACATAACAAAAGACAGCTAGCTCAAACTTTCTAAGGTCAATGAGACTATTATCAAGGGATTCACACTTGAGGAACTTCCTAATTGTTACCTGTTTTGAGTTATATATTTTAAATATGTAAACGCAAATTCTTTGCAGGCAGTGGTTTTTGGTTTTATTTTTTAAGTTTTGTTCACTGATACATTCCCAGACCAAAATCAATGCCTGGCATGCATAAGCAGTTTAAGAGATTTTTGCTAAATGAATAAATGAATGAATAACTTTCTTAAGATGTATACGGTAGTGGAGAGATCAACAGGCTGAGGTGTTCTATGATGCCATATTCCTCTTTCTAAATTATAAACCAGCCCTTTCCAGTTAAAATTGTTGCAAATTTAAAATAATAATAATAAAAGCAGTTTTGTTAGGTATGAACTTTATTCTGGTTTTATTAATATAAATTACAAACATAATTGACTTCTTTGGATAAGTAAAGTAGCCTGAAGGTGGTCAGCAAAAAACAACACCCTGAGCTTCAAAAATTCAGACTATTACAATAAAATAGTTTACATAGGCTGAGAAAATACAACTAGAAACATATCTAATAACTTCCATTCTATTATATCAGATTTAAATTGAATGAACTATTATTTGGTAGCTTAAAATATGTAGCTTATGAATACAGCCAGGAACACACATATAAAAATAAAATGATGGCTGTTATTCCTAAAATGTCTGAGAATAAACAGAGGCTTTTATTTTACTAAGGAATAACACATCCCACTAAGTGACAAGGAAACGCTCATCTGATTAGTGCAAAGGAGAAAAGTATTTCCATTGGCTCTCAAGGACTCCCTCAGCTACAATAGGTATGAATTATACAAATTTAAATATAGACCTTTTCCAACATGCAGACATTTTTTAATTATTCAGAACAAAGGAAGAAAGTCTGCATAATTATGATCTCCAAATAATTTGAAACATATGCATAAGAGGCACAGATTCATTAAGCATTTGTTTTGAACACAGTGAAGTTTTTGCAATGGTAAATAGTATCAGGCAGAAGAACACATTGCATGAACCCCACAAGAGAAATAAAATTAAAGAGTACCTCATCATCACTGCAGTCCTAATAATCAATGGTTTAACACTTAAAACTATATGGTACAGGTCTTTGTTTTTGAAGGTTTTTTTTTCCCTCCCATTTTTATACACAGATAAAACCTTCCAAAGGTGGGGGGGGGGGGGGAGAGAGACAGACAGACAGAGAGAAAGAGAGAGAGAGAGAGAGGAAAAAAGGCAGGATTATCACTCCTGAAGAGTGAAGAGCAGATCAGAATCTAAGAGTCTGTATCAGAATCTAAGAGGTAACACAGACAGGACTGTCCTAAAATAGTATTTCGTTGGATCTCATTGGGTTCTAGTACCAACACAAAACACTTGAGCTATGAAGTTTTGAGACTAGAGCAAAGAATCCTCTGCATACATTGATAGAGAAGTAGACAATAAGTTGCATGACAGGTTAAGATCTAACAAATCCTATAAAATAGAATTTTAAGATTCTCCAAACAGCCCCGTCAAAGTTGATATTCTATAATTTGTTCTTTTCATTCTCAGTTTTATTTCACTTCTTGTTTAGTTTACCGTAAGAAGCCTCTAAAAGATCTTTGTACTTCAGTCTTACTCATTCCAAATCACTTCCCACACCAGAGCCAGTTCTAGACCCTAAAACTAACCATGTCACTCCCCCACTTAAAATTCTTGGGTGATTAGGATAAAGTTCACTGACTCCTTAGCTCAACACCTGAACCCTTGCTTGTCTCCAGTCACTTGTTACCACTTCCCACCTCCTTTCACCCTCTTCCCGCAAACCTTTCTAGAACTACACAGTCTGAGTCATTTCACCAGAATATCTAGGACTGTCAACTGTTCCAAGTCAATGCTGTTTCTGAAGTTTTAATACCGTAAATCTAAAGAGAAAAATGATGAAAAACCTTGATCTCACTGCAACATCTTCTATTCTTCTTTTATCTAACTACAGATTATGGCCATGAGTGGGTTGGGAAATCAATAGCAGATGAAGACATGGTACAGGAAGAACTAAACTAGTAAGGAGGGACGTAGGGGCCTCAGAAGGAAGCCAGGAAAACAAGGTGATTGGGGAGATGGTACAGATTAGATGGGATGGCAGTTGAGGGACACTGAAGATGCTAGCTGGGGATGATTAGCTGAGCCTGTGGGCACAGCAGCTCCATGATATCACAGGGTGGGGGAGGGGGCTATGCCCCAGAGCAAGAGTTGGCTTACATCCAAGGGGCCATAACAGGTGAACCTGGAGCATCCCTGATCTACCCCATGCCCTCCCAGAACATGTTACTGTGGCTGCTGGGTCTCCAGGAAAAACACTCTAGGGCCTACTAGTGTTCTGTGGATGTGCAAGCCAGTTACCAGAGCAGAGCTCTAGAACTCAATGTGCTGGATGAGTGAGAAACATACACTTTCCAGTACCAGTCCCCCACAGGAAGTTTGGGCAGGCACTCTCCAGAAGGACTGAGTGTGGGGGTTGGGGGAGGGTTAAATGGAGTGACAGATCCCCTAGATCTTTCTGAACCAGTTTTAGGTAAGGAAACTTCTAGAGATGAGACTGCGACTGGGGAGGGGAAAGATGAGAGGTAGCAGAGGAACTGGGGTGAAAAGGGGAGAGGCAATACTGAAATGTACCAGGGAAGAGAAGGGGGAAGGAAGAGAAAGTAGAGGAGGGAGGAGAAAGAGGGTCTACTTGTTGTATGCATTGTGCTTCCCGTGCTATATACTCTGTTACTGAAGGGGACATGTGGCCATATGGTTCTGGGGTTAGATTATCTGAGCTCCAAAAGAATATACCAGATTATATCTCATGCAGTTAAGTATATATAGTTCCATCATAAGGATTCATATGAGTTACTATTGCTAAAGCACTTAGAACAATCATGGCACATGGTAAATACCACGTAGTGCTAGCTATAATCATCAGTGTTCTGTGAAATTTGTTTCAGTTATAAATGTATGTTATGTGACTACTAGGCTACAGAGTAAAATACATTTCTTCTTGTATATACAAAAAAGATGCATTACTTGTTTTTTTCTTTCCATTGTATAAATTAAGAAATGATTATATAATGGATATTTGCACAACTGCAATTCAAGACAAGAAAAAACTTGTCAGTTATCAAAATAAGTCACCTATAATTTATATTCCCACTATATTATTTTCCCAAACTATTGACTCTTTTTACATTTTCTATGACACCACCAGCCAGCCAGTCATTCAAAGTTATCCCTTCACCAAATGCCATGTACTATGGCAAATTATTCAACTAAAAGGCATGACTTGGTGCACCCTGGTGGAGTAGCAGTTTGGTCAGCTGCCATCGTCTGAGAGCGCAGGTCACACAGCCCAAGGACCTGGGTTCAAGATCTGAAACTGGGGTGAAAAACCAGATGAACAATGAAATAAAATAAATAAAAGTCTTCTTCCTCTCCCTGCCTGCCTGCCTGCCTGCCTGCATCTTTCCTTTGCAAAATAAAATAAAAGACATGACTTTTAAAACAGGCTAATTACTTTTTTTTTTTTTTGAACATCTTTATATGATGCTTACTGTTTTGGATTAATGAACAAAATATAGTTCACTGTATTTGTAATTTGGACTATTCTGGGTTATGCTGCCTTTGCGCTTTTACACCAACTTCTCGACTCCCTTCTGCTCAATTCAGCACCCTTCACCTTCAGGATCCACCTGCTGGAAGCCTAAAATGGCAGGCCCTTCCTGTGTGCACCTGCAGCACCATGAGGTCAATGTCAACATGATACAGGGACCTCACTCACAATACTGTCACAGTGTGTCAGTTGTCTACTTCTTCCCTGGAAGGTAGATACCTTGATAGTAAATGGAACACTGCTGTATCTCAAGGGCTTACTGCAGGAGACATTTAGATTATTTGCTGATGAATAATTTTTAAAAACAACCTTAGCATTTAAAGAAACCCTGCAATGAATCTGTCAGTTGAGTCTGATGAAAAGGAATGGGTCAGACCTCCAAATCCTCCTTTAAATGCCTTGAGAAGCCCAAGAGTTAAAGCTCCACATCCTTCCCCATTTCACTCTGGGTTTCCTAAGGGTTAGTGAAATTCAAGGGTGCAGTCTCGCTACATCAGGCAAAAGACATCACAATGATACTCAGAGATCTAAAGTGGAGGTCTTCAACTAGGGTAACTACACAACTTTCTTTAATGGTTGAGCAAAGCATCTTAAAACCTTAAGAGATTCTTGTCATTCTCAGTCATGTAGGTATTTTTTAGATGTGAGGCTTGGCCCTGAATTTAAAATAATTAAAGCAATATAGGTTAATATTATTTCTTTTCAAATTAAGTGGAATATAATCTGATCATTAACAATTTCAAGATATGTTTGAAAAGATCTACAGATAAGAATTTTGGGTAGATTTTCAGATTCAGTACATTATTCATTAATTTTTACAGCCAATACTCATCTTATTCATCTCATACTAGATTTAGTATTTCTTTTTTCTTTTTTTAAAGGAAAGGTGCAGGCAGGAAAGAAGGCAAGCAGGCAGGCAGTCAGGAAGAGAAAGTAGGAAAAACTTTATTTTTATTTAGTTGTTCACACAGGTTGCCTCGCCCCAAACCCAGGACTCAAACCCAGGAGTATGTGGCTTATGCCTTCAGAGGCAACTGACCCAACTGCTGCTCTACCAGAGCACGCCTAGATTTAGTATTTGTTTTATCCTGGTTAACTTCCTATAAACTTTCAAACATATGAAATACTTTAATGTCAATTTTAAAATGTTTGAGAGAATTCATGAATTTTAAAACCCTTTGAGGAGTAACCACGGGAAAAAATAATGATGTCTGAAAGTCATTATTCCAGTGCTGCTCTGGCCAATACAATGGCCACTAGCCAGCCACAGGTGGTCAAATTTAAATTAATTACAATAAAAATTTTAAATCAATTTCATGTTTTTCTAGCCACATTTCAAGTGTTCAAAGAACAAACATGCCAGTGGCTACGGCACAGTGGCTGTTGGGCAGTGTAGTTCACAGCATCACAAAAAAGTTCTATAGGACATCACTGTTCTGGAGAACCTAGAGGAGGACATCATTGTCTTCAGACAGGCAACTGAGGTCACAATGCTTCATTCACTCTTTGCATCAAAAACTCATCCACCTAGAATGACAGACTATTCTTGACTTTTATTAAGGTTCTTCCTACTCAAGGGTAAAGTGACAGGGAGGACAGGGAAAAGGAACTTCGAGCTCCCCCTTGAAGTTTGAGTGGATAACAAGCAACTCCTTTCTCAAAACTGAAGACTTGGAGCAACAACTTTTTACCTACAGTATTCAATATGGTAGCCACTAACTACAAGTGGCTCTTTAAATTAAGATAGTTAACATTTAAGTTCCTCAGGCACACAAGTCACATTCCAACGGCTCAATGGTTGCATGTGATGGTGGCTGTCAGAGCTGTAGTAGATAAAGAACATTTCCATCATCACAGAAAGTTCTGTTGAACAGCACTGCTTGTACAATGTGCTTCTAAATTTTTTTTCCTTTTACATATCATTTTAATGAAAGATCTAGAATATTTAACTCCACTCTTCATTAGACATCCCAAAATGCCAGGAAATAAACTCAGAATACTGTTCGTTCACAGTTATATTATTTTCTTTCTTTTTTTTTTTTAACCCTGACCCAAAGTCTTTAATCCAGCACTATAGTCTTTACATGGTCTGTACCTTATCCACCATAGACAGCTGAGCCACAGAGGTGTACCTCTTTCAGCTTTAACATATAAATGTTAGATCCTTTGCCTCCAAAATTGCAAGCCAAAATATAACTATATATAGTCCGGTAGTCCAAGATGATGCATTCTTTTTAGATACACGTCAAGCCTCTGTTGGATTCACAAGCAGACAAGCAAAGTGGAACACACAAGCTTCCATTGACAGTGGCAAGCTAACAGAAACCAAGTATGTAGAGACCAAGGAAATACAACTGACTAATCCTTTCTCGTGAACTAGGAGATATCATATTTCTTGGAAATCCTTCAGTGACAATGCAGAGGGAAAGTCTTGTCTGCAAACACTAAGGAAAAGTCCTTAGAGATGAGTAGAGTTCATTAAAATGCCTATACAGGGACAAAGGTTGTCTTTTGGCTCCAAGTTATCTTTGCCCTATTGATTCACAAACAAGTAATTGCGAAGATTTGAGAGCCAAAATGAAAGACCAAATACACGTATTGTGATTTGTCCACTAAAGTATTAAACCTGTTCCAAAGATTATGTGAACTACTTACAATATGAATAACTAAGCACTGTCCCTAAAAAAAAAAAAAAATCAATCATTTTGTTTGCTAGGAATCCCTACCACTTTTAAATTTACCTTAGAAGTAACCAGCACTGACCCAGCAAAGACAAGCTTTTTAGGTCACACAATCACCTTGCATTTCAATTTGAGGCAAAGCTAGAAGTACACATCTGTTTCAAAGACATAAAGCCAACTCTCAAGAGGCAAATTTTTGGAGAACACCCAAAAATATGGAATTGAGAATGAGTTTTGCAGTGCATGAGATTAACTGACTGAAGTGTGAATACAGCATCTGGCTCAGAAGTGAATGCTTTATGAATTCCAAGTCTAGATAGATTTTTCAGCTACTATATAGTATGGACTGTGATAAGATCTTTCCCTCCTTTAAAGGCATTATAGTTATTATTTGCTTTAGTCATATGACACTTAATCAAGTACTGTATTGCATACCATCTCTTGGGCTGTGTTCTACACCTTTTTAACTCTTTGGTGTACGTATACAGACTTCAAATGCACTGTATGCCTTGGGACTGTTTATTACAGTTCTTTTATTTATCCTGACACCCAGAAGCCCTGCACATAGTAAAGCACTCAAGTTTTTGGTGAATGGAGACATATAGAAAAGGAGGAAAAAAAAAAAAATCACATAACCTGACAGAGAAACACCTAGATGTATTTATCTGACTCCAAAATGAGGCCAGAATTAGTTAGCAAATTTTTTCTGGCAAACAAGCAAAAAGCAACAGAATTTCAAAACCAAACAATAACTATGTAAAAGCATTCTCAAGCACAGCCATTTTATCCAAATGATTGAACGAATACAATAATATAACATGTCTGGACTTCAAAATGAAACTCTTAGCAGTAATAAACAGAAGTTTTATATCTGAATTTAAGTTAAAGTCCTATGTGCTTAGAAATATACATATTTATTTGGACAGTATTTAAAAGCAGTACTTAGCAAAATCGAAGTTATTAATTCAATTTTTAAATATTGACATTTTAATACTTTCATTGCCTAGAAGAGAGGACTGTAGCAGAGGCTGGAGAACATAAGTAGTGCGCTTTAAGGTTATTCAGTAAGGTGGTCAGGAAGAAGCTAGGATAGGACTTAGCTTTCTGATGTCTTCATTATCATGAGATGAAGATGGCTACATTAACATGTTAAAACTAAAGGAAAAATTCAAGCTTAGAAGAAATTATTTTCTGAGTTTTCATAACTGAGTTTCGATAGGTATTTCAAAAGCATTAGAGGAGAAATGTAATTGACACACATGGTGTTCTATCCTTCTGAGCCTCTATCGAGTCACAGTTAAGCTGCCTTAGTACAAAAAGTTCCTCCATCTTACTGCACTGCTTTGTTTCTACCACAGCAAAGAGTTACCGAATCTTTCTGTAGTTTACCTCAATACAATACAGTATGAAATTTCTGAATTACTTGTTCTGAATCAGTGTTTCTGAAACTGGGATCTGAAGGCATTTTCAGGGATATGGGATTCTGAAAATTTTTTTTTTTAAGGAAAGGTGTTAGCAGGCATGAAGGTGGGGAGGCAGACAGGCAGGAAGAAAAGAGGAAGAAACATTTTTATTTTATTTTTATGTAGCTGTTCACATTGGTTGTTTTCCCTGGAAACCCTTGGAGTGCAGATGGCCTGAGGTCCTCTGGAGGCGGTACTCCACCAGGGTGCACCCTCTGAGAATTTATTAAGGCTGTTTTTATTTTCATAAACATAATCTAGGTTATGTGTACATCTACCTAATTATGCGAAGCTACAATTTCAGCAACCCCATTTGCTCCTATGCTTAAATTACACTCTTACTAAGACTCCTATAAGGCTAGAATTTGTTTTCAACATAGTATTTTTCAGAGTTCCAAAGTCTGATGATTGGGATAAGGTTTAAGTAATGATGCTCTAAACTGTCATACTTTGAAAAATTGTCTATTAGATTTTATTTGGTGAGTTTAATCAACATGTATGCAGTGTCTACTGCATGTTAGGCACTTGTGACACAGTAGTAATAGGCCAGAACTTGTCTTTATGGAGCTTGTAATTCTAACAGTAAATATCAACCTTGTTCATGAAGTCTGGTTCCTTGATGAAGTCACTTAAGGAGCAGAGCACTTTATAAAAAAAAAAAAGTTACCAATCCTCTTTGTCAACTGCTATTTTTCTTAAAAGATTCTAAGAGGTTGAGATCAATTTGTTTTCAACTGTTTGGAGACTGATAAAATTATTCTCTTTTTTAAAATTCTTCAGAGCAGCTCAATCTCCTTTCCCTGCTTTGGGTTATTCTTCTCAAAAAACACGCAACCCAATGAGATAATGCCTGGTCATCTCAGAAACAAATTTACAGGGAGATTTATATTCTTAAGGTTTTGCTCTGACTTGGAAATGTCTAAGAACAAAAATAGATCAAGGCAAAACAGTTACAAAAGTCTAAATAAGGTGCACTGCTAAACTCAAGGAGAGTTCATGGATAGATGCCAACCAACACAGTGCAAAAAACTCTCCCAAAATTTTACCCTTAATGACCCTGAATAGAACAATGAATGAGATTTCGGAGCACAGTGGTTACTATTGACTACTACTTTAATCCCATCTATAAACTTGCATTTTAATGTCATCATTAGTTTTTTTTTAAAGGGGTGAGGGGGTATAAGATTATCCAAAGGTACAAGCAATCAAGTACACCAATTTAATTTTGTCATTGAGAAATAGGAGTCAAATTACCTGAACAATTACTTTTGCAATAACTTAGTTTCTGGAACAAACTCAAGCAGCAATGTCTCTGAATGAAAACTGCTTGTGCCAAAATTGCTTGAACTTTGGAGCAATCTCCTCCTTTAGTGTAATTATGATTGTGCTTATGGGCTTTTACCTCTCCGAGGAATCTGGAAAAAAGTGGCATCCCTATGAGAAAATAAGTACACAGATACTATGACTAGGAACAAGAAGCAGCAGTTAGAGTGAAAACTGGGAGAAAGAGGACTACCCACATCTCTTAACAGACAATGGGAACTAGCTTAATTTAAAAAACAAAAACAAAACAAACAAAAAAACACAACAACTAGAAATCTGCCAATAAGACAAATTTGAATGCCTAGACAGAAGTCAGGAGAAACAGGAAAATGATAACCTGTCTGGTAGTAAAATTTCTAGCCTAAATTAAGCCTCTGTATTTAAACATTCAGATACACACAAGACTAGCCAGATGCACACTGAGAGCTTTACATGTCACCACATCCGGCACAATCACGAAAACAGGGAGAAATTGGCTTGCATGAAGGAGCAATTCAGAAACATAGCAGGGCCTCAAGCCAATCTAACTCTGGAGAAATCGACACTCCAAAAATTCCAGACAAACTCTAACTAAACCAGACTAACTTTGGGCCTATAACTTCACCAAAACAATACACTATCTGGCTGCAATCAACCCTCTCCAATTCTCCAAAGCATCTCAGTAGTCTTACTCCACCTTCTAGCTCAAGTTAGAAGCAAGGCGACTGACACAAAGGCCAGTGGTCCGAAAGCACTTTCTGTACGGTTCTGCCATTGCCACTGATAGAAAATTCCTAAACTGGGGGCTCACCGGCCTCCTCTTCTACCGGTCCTCAATTCCTCCCCAGCCGGTAAGCCTCTAGCAGTGAGCCCCTCGGCCTGGAACAAAGCGAGGGGCCCCCGTGGTGGGGGCGAGAGGCGCCAGCGGCCCAGGGCCGCCGCAGGGCGCACAATGAGAAACTACCAACTTCAGAGCGCAGAACAGCCTCAATTGGCAAGAAAGAGGGGCGGCGGCAGGCACGCCCAACTTCAAACTCAGGAAACCTACGGGCTGGCGGCCATGTGGAAAAAGGTCCCCTTTACCAGGGAGAGAAGAAAAAGGCGGAGGAGATGCGAATCGCCTGCCGGGCCCCGGAGGGGAGCCCTGCGCTCACACCGGCCCCCGCCCCCGAGGCCCGCTTCCCCGCCTTCTCTCTGCCTCTGGTTTGCTGCCCCAGGCCGGGCGGCTGGTTACCTTGATGCGCTCCCGGCACTGGGACGGGGTCCGCTCGTAGCCCAGTTCGGCCAGAGCTCGGGACACGCGCTCGTACATGGCTGGCCCGGGGGCCTTGCTGCCGAACACCGTGCCGGCTCCCTCCAGCTGCTGGTACCGCGCCTCCACCAGCCTCTCGTTGCCCCATACAGCGATGAGAGCGTTCGTCTCGGCTGGCGTCCACGACATGCCCCGGCAGGCGGCGGCGGCGGCTGCCGCAGCCCCGCCACCGCCGCCACCAGGGGAGAAGGAGACCGAGGACGAGGCGGCGCTGCGGCCCCCCAGCCCCAGCCCGAGACCCCCGGACGCCGCTGCCCCTGAGCCCGCCGCGCTGCCCGGCCCGAGCGGGGAGGCACCCCGAGGCGTGGAAGGGTCAGACAGCGATGGATTCCCGTCGCTCAGACCACCAGGAGAAGCCGGGGAGAGCACCTCCATCTTCGGAATTTTTAGCGGCGAGTTGGCGGGCAGCTCCGAGCCACAGGGCGCAGCCATCTTCCAAGTGGCCGCCGCTGCACCGCCCGGAAGTGACGCGTCCGCACATCCGGCCGCCGCGGTCTCCGGGGCTGCCCTGGGGCCTGGCTTGCCCGGGCCCCAGCGGCTTCCGGCCTCTTCAGTCGGGCTGAGACCCGCTGCCATCTCTGGCTTTTCTCCGCGAGCTCTACCGCGCCGCGCTTTCTTAGCCCGGGGCAAGGGCCTGGGATGAGGCGCGCCGAAGCCCCGAGCTGAGAAAAAGGGTGGGGGCATGAGGGCGCCGGGGAGAGGAGCGGACTGCAGTCTTCCCACTTCCTCTCCTTCTCAGCCCCGGGAGGAGGGGTGAGGCCCGCGAGGGGCCCGAGTTAAGGAGGACTGGACAGCTTGGCAGGCTCTCGGCGCTCTCTCGGCTCTGCCAGGGCTCTGCCTCTCCGCCCTCTAAACAGGCCTGGGGTGCTGAGGCTGACGTGCAGGGAGATCGGGGACCTCGGGGGTACCTGCGGGGGCGCCGAGGCGGAAGAGTGGGCTTTTCGGGTGAGAGGAAGCTTTATGGAACAGTCGAGGACCGGCGTTAGTTCTTTAGCTTTTCAGGAATCCCCAGAGTATTATTCGAAGAACAGCAATTCTGTTCCCAAATAGGATCTATTTTCCAGTTAGTCTAGACAGGTATGACCTTTGCAGAAGAATTGATGTCTTGGTTGTGTTTGTACAGTTTTCAAGATCTTAAATGTGTACGAACTCCAGAACTTAGAAGTAAAGTTAATTTCCGATCCGACTCCAGTTTGGAAGTTTCATTATTTTTCCCACTCTTTCTTACCTCCTTAGTGTTGGAAACGAAAAGTAAATTTATCTATTGTGGCAGTTCTTGTGACCTTTCTTAATTAGTGTATTAAACGCTCCTTAAAGTGATGTATTTTAATGCACACTAGCACACCAAGTCTAATATGTAGCCGTAAAGTATTTCAATATCTTTCAAAGCCCAAAATCTAGTTGTTTATCTTGGATCTTTAACTGAAAAACCTCCGCGGATTTTTTTTTCAAATACAAATACCATATGCAATATTTTTTTAAATAGCAAATATATGTTAGAATAAAAGAGCTGGAGTCAACTACATTTTTAACTGTTGAAAATCACCCTGGAGAACAGTATAGATGTCCTTGGAACACAACGGATTAAGCAGTAGGGACAAAGTAGAGGAGATAATGGTCTTATTGTCAGTAAAATACCACCGTAGTTTATGTCACCAGTTAAAAACAAAAAATTATAAAGAATTTCCAAATTTATGCTTACTTCCATTTTTCTAAGGAAAAGGTACAATCTAGCACCTAGGTTAAAAATATGGATAGATTTCAGAGTCCCTGGCTTCAAATTCCATGTCTGTGCCATTAACTAACTTGTTTCTTCAGCTGTTAGATGAAGGTGACCTAACAACATTGTTGTGAGAATGAGGTGTATTAATAAAAGTAAAGCCATTAGCATGGTGCCAGGTCCACAGTAAACACTGGATAAGCATGAGCAATTATCTCACTTGTTTGTACTTTAGTTACTAGAATTTTCCCTTTGTCTCTCTCCACAACTGGTTTTCAATAATGTCGATTTCAATTCTCTAAGAGCCCTAGTGGAATTGAAAGAGCCATGTTTTTACTTACTGTTGTCACTGACTGCCAATCACAGAGGAGGAGATTTGATATTAAGATAAGGCTTTTCAAGGAAGTTATAATAATTTAGTGTTTGGTGGACTTGTAACAAAAAATGGAGAATAGCCTGAAGGCTTTTGGGAAGGAGTGGGGGTGGGGTGGAATCAGATCTCCACCAGCAGTAAGATTGATTCTAAGTAAATTTCAAGAAAGAGAAAAACAGGTTTGTTATTTTTGTTAGTTACTGAATTTGTTTGGTCTCCTTCAGAATCTCAAACATCGATGAGATCAAAATTCAGCCAGCAGTGATTATGTTAATGTCATGACACACTTAGCGTGTATGAAAGTCATGCGGGAATCAAACTAAATCAGAGACTGCAAAAAGTTTTTTAAATCACTGCTTATCCTGCTCTCATTTTCCCTCAAGCCTAAAAAACAAAACTAAAGTAAAACGCACCAAACTTAGCTTTTCCCATTGTTAATTCTGGATGATTCTCAACTTTGAATCATACAGAAAACCTTCCTTAGATGGATTGATTGGGAAGTCTCCCTTCCCACGGTGTCTAGAAAATATTTTTGTATACCCTACCGCAACTTTTGCCCATCCGTCTACCTAATGAGAAAAAACTATCAAAAATAAAATTTCCAGTAACATCTAAAACTTAAAATTAAGTCAATAATGTAAAAGCTCTTAATATGCAGTACATAGTATTGAGATACTGCTATGCAGGCATTCAAGATGGTGTGTTTGTCATGTTGATTTACAACAGCTAATCCCATATTCCAAGGGTTGTGTTACTTGCTTGTTCAAGACTTCATAGTTGAGATTACGCCCTGGTGGAGTAGTGGCTAGGTCAATGGCCTCTGAAGAATGCATGCCACATACCCCTGGGTTCAACCAGTGTGAATACCTGAATAAAATAAAATACTCATTCCTCCTCTGTCTTCCTGCCTGTACCTTTCTTTTAAAAAAAAAAAAAAAAAAAAAGACTTCATAGTTGAATCAGAGTTTTTGGAATGGCTACTGTATTTGAAGTAATGTACTGCATTTTTATTGTGGATCCAAATGGTAGTCATAAATAGATAAAAATAAAACCTATTTGAAAGAGAATGTGTGAAATATGTAAAAAATAAAATAATGTGCCAAAGAGTACAGAATGCACATTAACCTCTTACTTGTCAGTTATCAACTACTCCCTTTAACTGTGTTAGCGTCAGGTTCTTATGGCCCATCACCACCAAATGCAAATCACAGAGAATGAGATTGATATTCACAGGATAAGGCTCTTAGTCAAGTTATCGATAACCTGGGGTTTGGTGGACTATGTCTGAAAATAACCATGTCATTCCCCAAGTGGAGTGAGGGCTTTTTAAAGGGGCAAAGAATAAAGGGAATGACCTGAAGGCTTTTAGGAAGGAGAGAGAATGGAATCAAAGATCCTGATATCCCAAGATTACACAGGAAAAGGTAGAGGCGGCTGATGTGCACCTAGGGCAGTTGCTCTGCCATCCTGTGTGGCTGGCACCAGGCTACCACCGCCACCCATATCTTAACTTTTGGCCTTATCGCTTTCCTTCAGGTTGTTCTTTACATGGCAATAAGATTGATTCTAAGCATATTAAAGAAAAAGAAAAACAGACTTGCTATTTTTGCTAATAATTGGATTTATGAGGTCGTCTTCAATTGTGTCATCCACTCATCCATTTCTTCCACAATCTAAGTCAAATGTTTTTACAACTTTTTGATGAAGCCTCCACCTCACACAACTTAGCCCTTCATATTAATGTTTTCTGTTTCAAAAACAGTTAATTCTGTTACAGATGGCATGCCCTGGTGGAGTAGTGGTTTAGTCAGCGCCTTCATTTGGTGTAGTCCACATACATCCCAAGAATCCTGGCTCACATCCCCAGGCCAGGGGGAACAACCAAGATAACTAAAATAAGGGAAATGCCTCTTCCTGCCTAGTAGCCTTCATTCCTGCCTGCACCTTTCCTTAAAAAAAAGAAAAAAAAAATTATGTTACATAGTTTCTCACTTATGTTAAGGCTATCAGTGTATTTGCTACTTTACCTTTTTTTTTTTTTTTTTTAACATTCCACAAGATCTGTTAACTCTACCTCTAAAATTCCTAAATCTGACTGCTGCTCAACCCTATCCAAACCTCCATGGTGCTTTCACTAGACAAGTGGACTTCCTGTTTGCGCATTTCTCTCGCCACACAGTAGCCAAGTGAACTTGGTTGTCTGTTTTGTTTTTAATTTTTCCTTGTGAAATGTAACATCCTTATAGAGGAATATATAAAACACACATATACAACTATTATATGAATTATTATAAAGCTAATACTACATAACTGCCATCCAAATCAAGAAATAGAATATAGTCAACATTCTAGAAGCCAGTCCCCCAGACCATTCCCAATATTAACCCGTCTCCTGTATAAAGATAACTGGTACCCTGACTTGTCGATCTTTATAGTTTTGCCACTTTATTAGGCATCACTAAAAGTTTTCCCTGATTTTGAACTTTTTGTAAGTGAGACCATGTGAATTTTGTATAAAGATTCTTTCATTCAATATTATGCTTTTAATTAGGATTCATCTGTTTTGTATGAGGCTGCATCTTATTCATTTTGTTGCTGTAAATTATTCTATTTTATAAATATATCACATTTTATTTATCCATCATACTGTTAAATTTTGGGGTTGTTTCTAATTTAGGGTATTATGAATAATACTCCTACATTCTTGTACATGTCTCCCATAAGTGCAAGTAGTTCTGCAGAGTGTATGCTTTTCTTTCTTATTCCCTCCATTCCTCTCTTCTTTCCTTATGGATATCCAATTATTTCAACTCCATTTACTGAAAAAAAAATTTATTTCCCTTCCTCTTTTGCAGTGTGGTCTTTGATATAGATCTAGTGTTCATATCTACATGGATCTGTTTCTGGGCTCTTATATTGGCCTTTTTGTTTATATATTTTTATTTGTGTTCTTTTTGGCAATATCAAACTGCCTTAATGAGTAACATCAGCTTTGTAACAAATCTTTTTCTTTCTTTTTTTTAGGGAAAGGTACAAGCAGGAATGAAGGTAATTAAGCAGGCAGGCAGGGAGAGGAGAAAGGAGCCCTTTATTTTTCATTTAGTTGTTCACACTAGTTGTGCCCTACCCCAGCCTACCCCGGGCACTCAAACCCAGGGGTATGTGTCCTGTGCTCCTTCAGAGGCGACTGACCTAAACACTATGCCACCAGAGTGATCCTATTTTATTTTTAGTTTAGTTTAGTTTTGTTTTGTTTTTAGTTTACTTGTTCACGTAGATTGTTCCCCCTGGACCTGGGATATAAACCCAGGTCCTTGGGATGTTCATGGACTGTGCTCCTTCGGAGACAACTAACCAAACCACTCATCCAGCAGGGCATGCCTATAACAAGTCTTAAGTAGAGAAAGTTCCTCCTTTTTCATTTCTTCCTCCTTCAAGACTGATTTGCTATGCTTGGTCCTTTACATTTCTGTATACATTTTATAACTAAGTCAAGATACACAGAAAAAGTTATGGTTATTTTAACAGGTCTTGCATTGAACCTATGGACCAATTTGAGAAAAACTGACGTCTTTATAATGATTGGTCTTAACAATTATTGAAAATGATATATTCAGTACACCCTGGTATAGTAGTAATTAGTGAATCGCCTCCAAAGGAGTACAGGCCACATATTCCAGGGTTCAAGTCCCAAGTTCAAGGGGAAACAAATAGAATGAACAACTAAACTAAATGCCAGGATGAACAGCTAAAATAAATAAGGCATTTCTCCTTTCCCTGCCTGCCTGCCTGTCTGCCTACTTGCCTTCATTCTTGCCTGCACTTTTCCTTTAAAAGAAAACAAATTTATATATCCTTTCATGTGTTTAGTCTTCATTTTCTGAGTAATGCTTTATAGTTTTCTGTATAAATATCTTAAAACACTTTTGTTGTTTTTATTCCTATGTAGAAGGGTTCTTTTTTTTTTTAACATTTTTAAGTAATATAATTTTAAATGTTTTGTTTTCTAATTATTTTTGTTGGTATATTTTAACCACTGTGAATCATTGTAAGTCATTCCCTTGTTAATCACTCCCCTGATGTCTTCCTATTGTAAAAATAGAATCCAAACTCTACCTGGACTGTGATGATTTTAAAACGGTTCCATCCATTATTTGACAATCTTCCAGCTAAATATAAAGACTATGTATCCTCTCCTTAGACCTGGGTGAACATTTGTGACACCCTCAACAAACTAAATGTGGTAAAAGTGACACTGTATGACTTTCACCCTGAAGCTTCTGTCAGTTTCTCTTAAAATACTTGCTCCGAAAACCTTCAGCCACCATGTAAAAAGTTGAGCTGCTGACGCCTGTGAGAGACCACACAGACCAGAAGCCACAAGTGTTCCTGCCTCCAAGTGTCTGCTGAGCCCAGATTCCAGACTCCTGTGACGCTTTAGACACCCCCACCCTCTACCTGGTTGCAATCACAAAGGACACCGGTACTGAGAGTTGTCTGGCTAACCCCAGACAGCCCCAGGTTCATAAGCAAAATGAATGACTGCTGCTGTTCTATGCCAAAAATCCTAGGGTGTTTTGTTGTCCTGCAATAGGTAATTGGAACAAAGATCTAGGAGACTGTTTTCACTTTAAGCTCATCCTGCCTATCACCTTGACCTCACTTCCCCTCACAAATGTTCTCTGGCCAAACTAACCTTGTATCTGTACTAGCAAACAAGTCAAACTTTTCTATTTGGGGACCTTTGGTCTTGTCATGTATCCTTATCTTAGAGCATTCTTACAGCTCTTCAAATGACAGCCTCTTCTCACAATTCATCTCTTCAACCTCACCTTCCCAGGGAAGACGTTACTGCCTCTCTATCAATCAACCATCTCATTTTGTCAATGCACATTTTCTAAAATGATTCATTTATATTTATTTTTCTTTCATGTGTTTATTGTCTGCCATTCACCTCTAAAATGAAAGCTATTTGAAACCAAGGATCTTGGCCATTTTGTTCACTTCTAATAGGTCTAGCATTTAGAATACAGCAATCAGATTTTTACCATCAACCAAAAATGGAGCCATGGACTTGACATTGACTTTCATGGACTGTGATTTCTTAGTGCTTAGGGACTGATTCTTCTACACACATTTAAGTAACACCCAGCAAAGTATTCAAATGTTATGCTATAATCTTATTGTGAAACATTTATTACATTTCCATTAGATTAATGTCATTTTAGTAGGACCAAAGAATTTTTTTCTGACAAAATGTTTAACTTCAGCTATCAAAGAAATACAAATTAAAATAACAAAATACTACCTTTAATCTTTCAATTTGCAAATAGTCTTAAATGAGATCATAAGCACACATTATTTTTATATTCAGGAGGAAAAAAGAAAGTGATTTCCATTTCTAAGGCATTTTATAATACTTACTTGACAAGAGATTGAAAGAATAGGTACTCTCTCCCACACTGCTAATAACAATGGAAACTGGGAGAAAATTTCTATAAAAGCAATTTAAATAAATATCAAAAGCTTCAAAAACAGAAAAATCCTTTGATCCCACTTTCTTGGTGATCTCAATTGAAGCAAAACAGTTTTTAATCTTGATGCAGTATATATGTTTTCTTTTGTCATTTGTGATTTTCTGTCAAATCTTAGAAACCTATGCCTACTTCAAAGTCACAAAAATTTATTCCTAGATATTTGAAGAGTTTTAAAGTTTTAACTTTTACATTCAAATTCATAATTAATTAATATTAGTGATACAAGTTAATATTTGTATATGATATGAGGAAGGAGTCCAATTTTTTTTTTCACTTTTTTGCATCTGGATATACAATTGTCCAAGCATTGTTTGTGGGAAAGACTATTCTTTCCCAGATGAATTGTCCTGGCTCTTTGTCAAATATCAATTGACTGTTAAGTGAAGGTTTGTTTCTATACTCTCAATTCTATTGCATTAATTATAACTATCTCTATGCCATTATCACACTACTTTCATTACTCTAGCTTTTTAGTAAGTTTTGAAATTGCCAAGAGTTCTCTAGCATTGTTTTTATTCAAGATTGATTCAGCCAGTCTGCGTCTCTTGCATTTCCATATTAATTTTAGCATCAGCTTGTTAATCCAAAAAGTCATTGAGGACTTTGACAGGAATTGTACAGAATCTCTAGATCAATTTAGGGAGTGATGCTGCAGGGCTTGTGCCTCAGTTTCCTCATGGGTACTTGGGTCTCTGGAGAGAAGAGTACTTCACATGAGAATAAAGGCGAAGAGCACAGAATTGAAGCAGAGGGTGTTTATTCAGGAGGAAGAAAGAAAAACGTACATCCCCAGATAGACATGGAGATGGATCACTCGGAAAAGGAAGTGGCCTCCAGGGGTCAGGGACCTGAGTTTTTAAATTCTGGCAAGTGGGTCTCCGCCGTTTTTTCCAAGAGGGGTGTTCTGATTGACCTGTGGTTTCTTTTAAATGCATTGGAGGGCTTCAGTCTGGCACTGCTTTATGATTTGTGATTTATGACCTTTGTTCTTTCTAATAGTCTGTAGTCTTGACCATCTGCATGTCTACCTGGAACTTCTTAGTTGATAGTCAACTACATTTTAAGTTGAATTGCACCAATTTCTTGGCTTTCATAAGTTTCATTTTAAACCAAATTGGTGGCAATTTATTGTTCCCTGTCTTTGCTTCCCTTCCCCTGGACCTCAGCTCAAATTCCTCTCTAACAGTATTGCCATTTTAGCAATACTAAATTTATTAATCAATGAACATAGAATATTTTCCCACTTTTTGAGATTTTTTGTAATTCCTTCTAATCATTTTTGCAGCTTTCAGTGTGTAAGTTTTGCACATTTTTTTAAAAGTACAGCCAGGAACAAAGGCAAGTAGGCAGACAGGCAGGAAGAGAGAAGAGGAGGAAGCATTTTAGTTTATTTCCATTTTAGTTGTTCACACTGGTTGTTTACCCCCCGGACCTGGGACTTGAACCCAGGGGTATGTGGCCTGCATTCCTTGGAGGCCAAGGATTAACCAAACCATTACTCCACCAGGGAGCACCAAGTTTTTTACTTCTTTTGTTAAAAATATTCCCAGCTATTTTTTCTTTAACCCTACATAGAATTGTTTTCTTAATTTCATTTTCAGATTGTTTATTGCTAGTGTCTAAGAATGTTATTGATATATGTAATTGATCTTATAGCCTGCAACATCACTGAACTTATTTATTAATCCTAATACCTTTTAGTGAAATCTCTGTGATTTTCAATATAGAAGATCATGGTATCTTAAAATAAAGGTATTTTTACTTATTCTTTTCCAAACTTCAATGTCTTTTACTTCATTTTCTTGCCTGGTAACCCTGACAAAAACGTTTGCTACAAAGTGGCAAAAGTAGATATCTTTGTCTTATTTCAGATTTAGGAGGGGAACATTCAGACTTTCACCATTAAGAATGATGTAAACTGTGAGTTTCTTGTAGATGTTCCTTATCTGATTTAGGAAAGTCTCTGCTATTCCTATCTTGTTGATTATTTTTATCATGAAGGGGAACTGAAGTACTGGGTTTTGTCTACTACTTTTTCAGTATCTGTTGAGATGGCCATATGATTATTGTTCTTTCTTTCATGTAGTGAATCACATTAATTGATTTTCAGATGTTAAAACTTTTAATTGTTGTCACACCCTGATGACTGCAGCTAAGGTGGTTAATGTACATACCATGTAAAGTGTAAAGATAAAGGAGATGTGAAATATATATATATATATATATATATATATATATATACACACACATACACACAATGGAATACTACACAGCCCTTAGAAGAGATGAAACCCTGTCATTTGAATCAACATGGATGGATCTAGACGGGATTATGCTAAGTGAAACAGTCAAAAGAAGAAAGATAGATGCCAGATGACCTCACTCATAGGTGGAATATGAAGAGACAAAACAAAACCTACCCTTGAACACTTGCAGTAGAACTGAGGTTACCAAAAGGGAATGGATGGGGGCAGGGAGACAAGTGGTGGCAGAGTCCACTGGACACTGGTGACGAACAGTTGGTGATTTGCTGGAGGGCAGGGTATGTTGACATATATCTGAGGAGCACTGCATATATGGGAACGTATACACGAGTTTATTTTAATTTGTAAAACAAAGTACTGCAATAAAATGCTAAAACAATTTTTTTAAAGTTTGTTTCCCATTTTACCAACATGTAAAAATATAAATAAATAAAGTTCAAAGTCCTAGACTGAAGACCCAGGGAAGAGGACAAAAAAAAAAAAAAGAGAGAGAGAGAAAAGAAAAATATACTCTACATTGGTGGGATAAATCCCACTTTCTTATGATATTAATCCCTTCTATGTGTTGCTGGATTAAGTTGTTTTTTTGGTTTTGGTTTTGGTTTTTTTTAGGATGTTTGCAGCTAGTTTCACACTTAACTTCTAGTTTTACTAATTGCCAGATGATTGTTCTGTTGTTTTCTGCAATGAACTGGGGCACAAATTGCTCAGCCGTCTTAATGATTAAATCAAAGCCCGTTTGCAGGGGTAGTTTTTGAGTCTAATCTTCAAAGTTGTCATGGCACACCGTGGTGGCCCAGTGGATAAGGCCACCAGACATAGGCCACATACATTCCAAGGACCCAGGTTTCAGACCAGGGGTCAGAGAAAACAACCAAGATGGAAAACTAAATAAGATAAATGTTTCTTTTTCCTCTCTCTTCCTGCCTACCGGCATCTTTCCTTTAAAAAAAAGAAAAAATAGAAACAAAAAAACAATAAGGTCATCCTGACTCTTAAGAGGTCAGGTCTTCGCTATCTCTTTCACTGGTTCTCTCTGGTAAACTTGCTGGCCTGCAATTGAACTTATTCTGATGAAGTGAGCCTCCTTTGAATTACTTACCACCAAAATCTCCATCACTTCCAAGAGTGCCCTTAGGCTTGAACTTCCCGGCTCTGTTCCAAAAAGAGTCAGTTCCTTGGGGAAAATCTTGGTACTGTTTTTATGACCTACATCCCCCTAGGCAAATTCTCTACAACTTTGGACCTGGTGTCAGGAACAGCGCTGTGTGTCTCAGAGCGACCTACTTTTATACTGGGAGTGGTCAACCTCTGATATTTTTGGTTTGCCTCACCTCATGTTGGAGCCTCTGCCTATATGTAAACTGGGCAGCAGGTAATTGGGTTCCCAGTATTGTCAGCTTGTCAGGTCTGGAAAGAACCTCTGACCTACTAAGGAAGGCTTGACAGAGTCCCCCTAATGCCTTGGCAGTACCTCTCTGGAATTTAGTCTCTGCACCACAAAATTTGGAGGTATAAGAAATACTGGTTGTCTGGCCCTCAGAGGAACATGGCACAGCCCTTGACTGGGAGCTTGGGGGAATGGGGGAAAGTTTTCTGGCCACAACTACCCAGAGCAAAGAACATATAGCCTGGGCTGGAGGCGTGGACATGAGAGGGCATGGGCTGTGGCATAAGCAGAACAGACTTTCCCTGTTCTTAGCAAGATTTGGCAGATTTTTCTTCAATACATATTTCTTCATTTGATGTATGCTTTTAGCGATGTGGGGGCAGCATAGTTTAAAATCTGTCCAGCAGTGTGCAGGTGTATGAGAAGGAGAGTTGACTGGATGGCAAACCTAGGACCCCTCCCTAGCAACCCCTGTCTAGAGACACACCCCTTAGATACTCCCACCAGAGAAGTACAGGCAGCTCTCATGAGAAATACAATTCATTCATGAGAGCTGCAGCCCTTGGGTAGGCTCTTGCCCTGGCTTTGTAAGAGACACCATTTTAACAGTGAGCCCTCTTTCTCCTGTAACCTCCAAGCTGCATGCAATCATTTTTGTTGAGTTGTCTTGCAGTAAACTTGCCACATGTTGCTGGAATAAGGCATCTTTCCTCACATTCTTTCAGGAACAAACTTCACATTCATCATTCTCAATCACCCACATCATTTTGGTGCCCAATGTGGGGCAAGATCTGTGGCCAGCAACACTGGTAAGTTTATTTTATTTCTCTTCCTTTTGCTCCTCTCTGTGGGTCCAGCCACTATTTGCCAGCTGTGGTGAACAAGGCCTGCCTACAGCAGCCCCATTCTTTTTTCCTCTTCCCGGAGACCAGACTGAGCAAGCACACTTTTTCAGAGATATATGTAGTACTCATTCAGGGACTGAGGTACTCAGAAAAGACTTTTGGCCAGAATGGCATCAGGCAAAATCCAGAGTAAAAGAGTCTGGCATGCCGCAGTTTCTCCTCACATTTTCTCTCATTCTTTCCGCTTTCATTTGCTTTTTCTCTCATGTTTGGAATCACCATTTTCAGACTAAGATTCCTGTTTCTTGTGCACACTTCCCTAACTTTCCAGAATTGGGCCAGGGTGATGGGGTAGAACTATGGGAAGAACCAGTCCTCCCAGGGATCATGAAAACATCAGAGAGCCCACCCAGGAGACTGGTACACAGAGTCAGGGGACAGGGTCTTGGCAAAGGGTGGAAAGAGGAACTGTACCCAGATGGTTTGTATAGGAGGTCTGGTGAGAAAATTGCACGGTGCGCTGCCATAACTGGAAGGCAGCTAGGGGAAATCTCCACCCCCACACCCTCACATGATGTTGCCCGGGAGCTACAGGACCTGCACCTAGAAATCTTGTCTTCAGGCTTACAGGAAGAAGAGAGTCTTCCAAAGGGAGAAGCCATCAACAATACTCACTATTGCTACCCTGTGGGTAGAGGTGAAGATGCAGTCTGGTTACTGACTGGGAAAACAAAAAGGTTGTCATTAAAGTAGAGAGCTGGGATACTGGAGGAAAGCTCTGCATCCCCCACAACACCACCCCCGAAGGTTGAACTCTCAGGCAGCACCAGAGGGTCCACATAAGAACTTCAACAAATCCAACCAGTGGTGTCACAAAACTCAAGAAATTGCAGTGTTTAAACCAGACGATCACTACAGGGAAACCTAATCCACAGAAACATAAACAGAGCAAAGACAAACAGAGCAAAGACACAGAAATAGACATGAAGTTATGGATCCAATAAAAAAACTGAGGGGAAAATGTGAATACAACAGACATAGGCAAACTGCATAGATGAATTTAATCAGGCATATTTAGGGCAACAGTGATAAACATACTCATGCAATTCAAGAAAACAATAGAGAAAGAAAAGGAGAACAACAAAAGAGAGTGAGAAGAAATGAAGCAAGATATCAATGAAATGAAAAATACGATAGCTGAAGTAAAGAACAAAACAGAGGGACTGAAGAAGAGGATGCATGAAGCCTCCAATAGAATCAGTGAGCTAGAATATAGGACAGAGGAATGCAGTCAATCAAGCCAGCAAACAGATAAAAGAATGCAAAGAGGTGAAGACACCAATAGAGAACTATGGGATAATATCAAAAGTAACAACATTCACATCATAGGGGTCCCAAGGAAGAGAGAGAAAAGGGAGAAGGAACTGCATTTGAAGAAATAGTAGCTGAAAATTTCTCTAACCTGAAGAGTGAAGCAAGCATCCAGGCGCAGGAAGCCCAAAGAGTTCCTAATCAAAGAAACCCAAACAGACCTACGCCTAAACGCAATGCCATCAAAATGTCAAAAATACAAGAAAAAGAAAGAATCTTAAAAGCAGATAGGAAAAACCAAGTCACATACAATAAGTTTGTCAGCAGATTTCTCAACTGAAACTCTATAGGCTAGCAGAGAATGGCATGAAATATTCAAAGTGCTGAAGAAAAGGATTTTCATCCTAGGATTGTATAATTGTATAAAATGTGAGGTTATCATTCAGAATAGACGGAATGACAAAAAGTTTTTCCAATAAGC
The DNA here is from genome assembly GCA_004363575.1 of Solenodon paradoxus. Lineage (NCBI taxonomy): Eukaryota > Metazoa > Chordata > Mammalia > Eulipotyphla > Solenodontidae > Solenodon > Solenodon paradoxus. Next base: position 27,318 of record RJWH01002357.1, on the reverse strand, counting down.
AAAACTTAAAAGAATTTATCACAACAAAACCAGTTTTACAAAAAAATCCTGAAGGATGTTATGTAAAATTAAAGAAACCCCACATAAAAACAGTTAAGACAGCAAATATAAAAAGCGGGGAGGAGAAAAGAACAAAAAAATGTGGGATGTTAGAATTAGTGTAAGACTAATCTGCTTTCAAGTAAAATTAGAAAATAGGCAAAGAATTTTTAATTCTAGACTTCTGGATAACCTCAAAATACATCTTTATGGAAAAATCCAAGCAGAAAACAAAAAGGAAAACCAATAAAAACTTAATGACACCCAACCCAACTAAGAAGAGTGAGAGAAGAACAAAAGCACTATCTAGAACAGCACACTGAAGGCAAATTACAAAATGGCAATAAACAACTACATATAGATAATCACCCTAAACATTAATGGGACTGAACTCATCATTCAAATGACTCAGAGTGGCTGAACAGATTAAAAAGCATAGCTCAATCTTCTGCTGCATTCTGGAAGCTCACCTACTTTCAAAAGATAAAGACTCAAAGTCAGTGATTGGCAGACAATACTACAGTCAAATGGCAACTACAAAAAAGCAGAACAGACACAATTATGTCAGATAAAACAAACTTCTAAATACAAAGTCCAACAAAAAACAGAAAAAGACAGTGTATAATGATTAAGGAGTCAATCCAGCAAGAAGACATAAACCTTATCAACATGTATGTACCAAATGAAGGAGCATCAAAATATATTAAGCAAGTATTACTAGAACTGATGAGCAATATAGACAGAAACACAGTTACAGTAGGAGACTTCAACACCCCACTTACAGCAATGGACAGATCAACCAGGCAGAAAACAAACAAGGAAACAGCAGCTTTAAATGAGTATTTGGAATGATTAGGTCTAATAGACATATACAGAACACTTCATGGCTGCATAGTTCTCATGCTTCTCAAGTACACATTGGAACGTTCTCAAGAAGATGATATGTTGAGACACAAAACATGTCTCAACAAATTTACAAAGATTTAAATTATACCAAGCATCTTCTCTGACCACAGTGGCATTAAAACTAGAAATCAACCACAGAAAGAAAGCTAGAAGACTCCAAATTAATTGGAGACTAAAAAATGTGCTTCTGAACGATTCTTGGGCAAAAGAAAATCAAAGAGGAATTTTAGAAATATTTAGAGACAAGGGAGAATGAAGACACAAGTTACCAGAACATATGGGATGCTGCAAAAGAAGTACTAAGATGTATTTTGAGGTCTACCTCAACAAACAAGAAAAATCACACTTAAACAATTTAACCCTACATTTAAAACAATTAGAGAAAGAACAACTAAAGCCAAACATGAATATAAGAAAAGAATCAAAATTCGAACAGAAATGAAAGAAATAGAAAGCGAAATGATAATGTAGAAGATAAATGAAACCAAAAGGTGGTTCTTTGAAAAAATTATCAAAATTGACAAATCACTGGATAGAGTCACAAAATAGAGAAAACTCTCATAACTAGAGTCAGAAATGAAAGAAGAGTGGTTACAACAGATACCACAGAAGCACAACATAATAAGCAACTACTATGCCAACAAAGTGGACAGCCTTAAGGATATGGACAGATTTCCAGAAAATTACAGTCTACCAAGCTAAACCTGGAATAAATGGAAAAACTGAACAGAACAATCACAAGCAGGGAAATTGAAGAGGTAATCAAAAGTCTCCTTAAAAAATAAAAGGCCAGGATAAGAAAGTTTTTCTAATGAGTTTTATCAAAACTTCAGAGAATTAATATCTATTTTTCTCAAATTCTTCCAAAATATTGAAGAACAGGGAGTACTCTCAAATACTTTCTCTCTCTCTCTTTTGTTTTTGAAAGGAAAAGTACTATTAGGAATGGAGGCAAGTAGGCAGGCAGATAGGAAGTGAGAGGAGGAAGAAGCATTTTTTTAATTTTTCTTTTAGTTTTATATCTTGGTTGTTCTCCCTGGTCTGGGACTCAAATTCAGCTTCTTATGTATGTGGCCTGAATTTTGGACAGAGGCAGTTTACCAAACCACTATTCCATGAGGGCATGTCCCAAATACTTTCTATGAGGCTAACATCACACTGATACCAAAAGCTGATAGACATCGCCAAGAAAGAAAATTACAGACCAATATTCTCTAATGAACATAGATGTAAATATTCACAACAAAATCTTGCAAACTAAATCCAACAATACAACTAAAAGATCATCCATCATGACTGAGTGGGATGTATCCTGTGGATGCAGATATTTCAACACATATAAAATTATTGATGTAATACACCGTATCAACAAGAGCAAGGAGAAAAATGACATGAGTATATCAATAGACAGAGAAAACTTTTGACCAGCTCCAACAACCATTTATGATAAAAAAGAAATGTATAAAATAGGGATAGAAGATGCATAACTCAATAAAGATCATGTATGAGAAAACCCATAGCCAATATCATAGCCAATGCTGAAAAATTGAAAACATTTCCTCTAAGGTCAGGAATAAGTCAAGACTGTCTACTTTCACCATTCCTATTTAACATCATACTGAAGATATTAGCAAGAGAAATTAGGCAAGAAAAAGAAATTCGAATTGGAAAGGAGGAAGTAAAACTATCATTATTTGCAGATGACATAATTATACATATTGAAAACATAAAAACTGTCAAAAAAACTGCTAGAACTAATCAATGAATATAGTAAAGTGGCAGACTATAAAATCAATATATAAAAATTCGTTATATTCTTATACACAAACAATACACTAGAAGAAAATGAAATCAAGAAAACTACACCATTTAAAACAGAAGTAAAATGAATCAAGTATCTTGGGATATACTTAACAAAGGAGGTGAAAGACCTATAAAATAAAAACTACATGCCCCTCTTAAAAGAAAGAAAGGAGGGTACAGAGAGATGGAAAGATATTTCCTGCTCATGGTTGAGAAGAATTAACATTAAAATGATTATCTTACCTAAAGCAATATACAGATTTAATGTAATCCCCATTAAAATCCCACAGGCTTATTTCCAGTAAATAGCGCAAAAAATATTAAAGTTTGTATGAAACAACAAAAGCCAAATCAAATATGAGAAGAAAGAACAAATCCATATGAATTACACTCCCAGACATTGAGCAACACTACCAAGTGATAGTGATCAAAACAGTACTGGAATATTAACAGTCACAGATCAGTGGAATAGAACTGAATAACCAGAAACTGACCCACTCTCATACAGTCCGTTAATAAATGACAAAGGAATCAAAAGCATGTGATGGAGAAAGGAAAGTATTTTCAACAACTGGTGCTGGGAAAACTGGACTGGCACGTGCAAAACAATGAAACTAGATCATTCTCTAACACCCTTCATAAAAATTAGCTCAGAATGGACTAGAGACTTGAACATAAGATGGGAAACCATAAAATTATCGAAAGGCAACATAGGAAAGACATTTTATGACATCAGACTTAAGGAGGCCTTTGGGGACTCAACGCCAGCATCAAGGGAAACAAAAAGAAAAATAAACAACTGGGGCTACATCAAACTAAAGAGCTTCTTCACAGTGAAAGAAAACATCGACAAAACAAAAAACAGCCCACTGACTTGGAGAAGATATTTGCATTTCATATTTCTGACAAGGGTCTAATACGCAAAATATATAAGGAACTCATAAAACTCAATAACGGAAAAACAGGGAATCCAATCAAAAAATGGAAAAAATTGGAGAGACACTTTTCTGAAGAGGATATATAGATGGCCATGAAAAGATGTTCCTACTCCCTATCAGTGAATCAGATAAAAACAATGAGCTATCACCTTACACCTGAGAGACTGGCTATTATTCAAAAGTCTGGAAACAAAAAATGTTGAGGATGTAGAGAAAAAGCAACACTTTTGCACTGTTGGTGGGAGTGCAAATTGGTACAACCCCTATGGAAAAGAGTGTGGAGATACCTCAAAAATTTGAATATGAAAATCCCATATGATCCCACCATCCTGCATGTGAGTGTTTACCCAAAAGATACAAAAACATTAATTCACAGAGATATATGTATCCCCATGTTTATTGCAGCCCTATTCACAATAGGTAAGAACTAGAAACTACCTAAATGGCCAACATCAAATGATGGATAAAGAAGATATGAATATATATGTATATATGCATACATGCATACATACATTTATATGCATGTATATATACATGTATATGTGCATATCTACATATATGTATATATTATAGAATACTACACAACCCTCAGAAAAGATGAAATCCTGTCTTTTGTATCAACATGAATGGATCTAGAGGGGATTATACTAAGTGAATTAAGTTAAAAGAAGAAAGACCACGAGATGACCTCATTCATAAGTAGAATGTGAATAAACAAAACAATGGAACAGATGAAACAAAACCAACCCTGGACACTTGCAATAGAACTATGGTTACCAACAGGGAATGGGATGGGGCAGTGCATGTGGGGGCAGAGTCCACTGGACAGTGGTGAAGAACACTCGGTTAATCAGTGGAAGGCAGGGTGCGTTGACATATATCTGAGCAATGGAGAAACTATACATATGAGGAAAACATATGAGTTTATTTAAATGTGCAAAATAAAAGTTACTGCAATAAAAAAGTAAATAAATGAGGAAAAAGTTATACACACAAAAGGAAAAATATGGGAAGTCTTAGAGAGCTCCAAAGATATCCTGTATAAATATATTTTTTTTATATAAGAAGAGGGGTATTAAACAAATTAAGCTCATTTGGTATGGTAAAACATTTTGGGAAGCATTGTCAAAACAAAAAGTCTAATAATTGATGTGTGCATTGTAAGCATTATATAAAATGCCTAAAAGGTCTAATGTATTTAGTTACTATTCTTTCACTATTTTAAAATGTATGTTACAGAATCAAGCAAACTTTATCGATTGTATTATAACCAAATCTTTACTACTGCTCTTTTTAAAGTGTCACTATTTACAGAAATCATTGTTTGTTGATGTCTTCATGTACAAAAAATTTGTGAAAAGAATGTTGAAAAAATAGGTTTTCATGCTTTACCAAATTAACAAACTACTTTTCCCCCCTCTTTTGTAGGCCATGCCGGTCTCAGGCTACTAATGATTCAGAAAGCAGTGCCACACCCTTCCTCCCAGAGTGACTGCTTTCAGCAATCCACTGTTCTACCTGTTAATCTCTAAACTCTTGGTAGCCTCATCTTGTCATGCTATTAATTTTAAGAGACAATATTAACCCGGTTTTCTCTTATTATATTTTCTTCTTATAGGGATACTCTTGCCTTTCTTACTAAGTGTTATTGCTATTTCAATCCCTAATGCCTTTAAAGCCAAAATGTGACAGAACGACCAGGAAGGGAATAGATGGCTCTAAGGTCAGCAGGATAAACTTTTTCATAGCTACCTTTGGCAGCATCTCCAGCCAGCTTACCTAAGCATTACCTAAGAAAACTATGACATCAACGAATGAACCTGAATAAAAAATCTCCATGCTCTCAATGTGGCAAAGCCAAGCCACTTGAGCAAAATATGTGACCTCAAATCAGGAAACCACCTGGGCCATGCCATAGCACAAAAGGAAGGACATAAGAAAAGAGTGTTCGTGTCTCCAGAGTGAGAAGGGTCCACTTTTTCATAGTCCAGCCTGTAGACTGAGGGACGAAAATCAAATGATGGGGCCCAAGGAGCGATTGACTCCCAACTCCTCATCCCACCAGTTGAGCCTCAGGTAACTCTGAATGTTGGAGGTATAAACTCTAATTTTCTTCTTTAGGAAACAGCTATTTTGTCCTTACCCAGGAATCTAACTTATTCTTCTTATCCCAACTTATTCTTCTCCACATCATGTTATGAACATAAGTGAAAGATATTTTACCCTGGTTATAAATTTCTTATTCGATTCTGTTATTTTTTTAACATAAATAATGCAAAGGGACATTACTCAGAAAGATGTACCTTGCTTTTTTAATTTCCTTAAGTGTATATAGTAATCTTCAAGTGTCTAGTTTGTTATTTGAACTGCCCACTATTCCTTAAAAGGAAAATAACTCAAATTGGTTTCTTCCCAGAGCCCTCTTTCACCTATTAAGAATTTTCAGGCCATTTTTTGGCCTTGTCTGAAAAAAATTTAACCACAGTCATTTAAAAAAGGTTTTTAAGCTCTGCCTTTTAACCTGTTGGTAAATTGTTTTTCTTCTCATCTAGTCAATTAAATTACAACTATTTCAACTATTTGAGCTTATGCTCCTTTGGAGCGAAGGCTGCAGCTTCTGGACTCTGCATGCGCTGCATGACATCTCCTGCCTGATAGTCCCCTATAATCCTTCCTCCCATAAATATCTTGGAACTAGAATAGTTTGGGCCCTAGGTAGGATAAACTCTATAACTATGTCCAGCTAAAAGCAGTTCCAGAAGAGAAGACCTTTGTCCTTCATCACCAAAAAGATTCTTGGCTCCATTTCATCAGGGTGGAATGATGCAGGGTTAGTGTAGCTTGAAATCTATAGGGCAGTGTGCAGATATATGAGAGGGAGAGTTGACTGGATGGCAAAACCTAGGACCCCTCCCTAGCAACCTGTGTCTAGAGACTCACCCCCTTGCTACTCCCACCAGAGAACTCCAGGCAACTCATGAGAAATACAGCTCTCATGAGAGCTGTAACCCTTAGGTAGGCCCAAAGGGGAGGTCCTTCCCTCAGGTATATAAGTGACATAATTTTAACAGTGAGGTCTCTTTCTCCTGTAATCCCCAAGCTACATGCATCTTGTTTTGTTTAGTTGTTTTGCAATAAACTTGCCATTGGGTGCTGGAATAAGGCATCTTTCCTCAAATTCTTTCTGGGATGAACTTCACACTCATTGGTCTCAATCACCTGCATCATTAGCACAGTTTCCGGGAACTTAAAGGTCAATTTTTAAAAAATAATTTTCATCACCCCCTAGTGGAGCAGCAGCTAGGTCATGTGTCTCCAGCCAAGAGCACAGTCCATATAATTCCCAGGGAACTTTGTTTGTGTCCTGGTACTGGGGAGAACAACCAAGGTGTATAACTAAAATAAAATGCTTCTTTCTCCTCTGTCTTCCTGCCTGCTTGCCCACTCACCTTCATTCCTGCCCGAAGCTTTCCCTTTAAAAAAAATTCACCCATTATAATTGTTTCACTAAAGAGAGGGTCCCCAGACATTTTCACACAGCCTTCCAAATGAGTCTCTTTCTCCTTTCCTCTTTAGAAAACATTTCTAAAGTGCCCCAGTATTTCATAATCCATTCCCGTCTCTGTCCTCCCCCACCCCCCAAGTTCTTTCTTGAAACAGCTCCAATCAGGCACTGATCCCGGCAAAAGAGAATAGTAAAACTGTTCTTGTTAAGCTCAGCAATGCCTCAGTAACCAATGCTGCAAAATTCCATAGTCAAAATCTCATTTCATCTTGACCTGGGAGCAGCATTTGACATGATTGTTCTCACCTTCCTCCTTCAAATGTTTTTCTTCCCTACACTCTCCAGATTCCTCATTTTCCTCCTACTACATTTGTTTCTCTTTGTCTGTTTTGCTGGTGCCTTAGATAGCTTTTCCTTTTACCTACACTCACATTCTTGGTGAGTCATCTAGTCTGGTAGTTTTCAATAATCCTCCATACACTGAAGTCTTTCAAATTTAAATCTCCAGGTCTGGGTCATTCTTCCAAACTATGCACTCTGATAATATCATACATCCATGTCAGAAGGATAACACATTCCTGAGGATACAATATTTGCATTTGACTCCCTATTATGTCTAGATTCTGTTGCATGTGTCTCTTCCTTTTGTTGGTTCTAATTCATACTATTTAATTATAATCAAACTGTAATCTTAAGTCCTCAGTTCTGTGAGTCATCCTAGAAAGTTAATGAACCTGAAGGTAATCATAGGAGCTCCTTAATCTGTTGTCAATTGACCTGAAGTGAGCGTGGCCCTGGAGATCCTTGAACTTGCAGCTAGTGCCTGAAGCCTTTGGAAGATGTGGCAAGTCTGAAGGATTCAAGTTTAGCTACCCCTGGTGTCTAGTCTCTCATGCTGAAATAGTGGTTCCTGCAGGCACCAATGGCTTACAACCACTGAGTTTCCATACCCCTCCCTGGTACCCAGTGCCTCCAGGTAAACATCAAAACCCAAATATGTGTACACTGATAGGACAAGGGCTCCTGGAAAGGCATAGGTGATGTCATTTTGGTGCTGAAGGCTTCATTGTGTGGCATTTGGGCAGGATTCTCTGGGGCCTTTGTTTCATTGTTTCCTGGTGGTGCCTTTGGACCCTCGGCCCCTTTCTCTTCTGGTAAAAATCCTCTTTGTTTTGTATTACGATTTTAATGGATTTCTTAACAGACTCTATGTTGACAATGTTTTGGGACTCTGAGTAAATTGTAGCAACTGAAGACCCACCCTACCTGCAATTACCCCAGAACTATTATAAAAATAGCCAACAGACCTCCCCGCTGGGGCTGGTACCCTTCTTCAGAGCTCCAGTCCACTTTGAGCCTCCAATAAACTCCTCTTTGGATACTCAAAGCATTTCTGGGTGACTCATTCCACTTTTCTAAACTAAGAAACCCCCAAACCTTCTGGGGAACCCAACATACCCCTTACCTTTGCAAATTGCTTTCACACTGAACTTCAAATCATGTAATTCAGTGTGCTTGGTGGAACAGAAGTTAAAACAATCACCTCCAAAGGAGTGCAGGCCACATATCGCTGAGTTCAAGTTCCACATACAGGGGGAAGCAACCAATGTGAACAACCAAATTAAAATAAAATAAAATGCTTCTTTAGAACAATCACGAAACTTCACTCTCCTTTTACAGATGAAGATGTTGAAGTGAAGGGGAAAACACTTGTGCAAGCTTGCTGGACTCAAATACAGGAGTCAACGCAGAACCTTTATACAGGGGACCCACTGTGTAAACCCAGGCGATTGGCTTTTCTTTTTGCAATGCAAGTGTCTGACTTAAGCTTTGATGCTAAGGCATCCACTTCAAAGAAGACTAATTTGAATAATTTGCAGACTGAATAAGAGCCAGGCTGCCTTCTCGCTAAAGCTCCCTTGTCTTACAGACTCTGGTTGATTTAGATAACTGACTACTTGGGGTCACTTGTGGTTTTCTTTATTTCCCTTCCAGTGCTTTAAATTCCAAGTCTTATGCTTTAAATCCATCAGTAATGAGTGAACTTATGGAATCCTAGCTCTCCAAACTTGATCCCAATAAAGACAGCTGCCCAGGCCTGTGTGAGCATGTTCACCCTCTCTTTCTCCCGCCTTCCCACTTGTCCCCTTCCCTCCTCTTCTCTCCCCTCCCTCATGACCTCACTATGGGTGTGACCCAGATGTGCTCTGTAATTTTCAGGTCTGGTCAGTAATAAACCTTTATTATTTTTCAAAGTTTCCTACCAATGGTTACCTTACAATAATAATAAGAACCATAAGAACCAGTATGATATGAACAATACTGATTCTTGATAGACTGAATCTGGCGCACAACTACAGAAGTCAATAGCAGCACACACTCAGGGGAAATCTTTATAACCAGTTCTCCTTTAGCCACTTTGAGGAACTAGTAGACAACTCAGCCCCTACCTCGAAGGACTGCATAGTAAAAAAGGGTGGGGTGGGGGGAAGCAACTTGATAACAAGGAAGCAGGATTGCAAATATACAAACCATCAGCAGATGAACAAAGCTGCTCTAGCTGCAGGCATGCTAAAGATAAGGAGCACTACCCAGAATAAGTTAGTACCATATAAATAACCAGCCCAGGCCTCAGGCATGTTAGCAAACTTATAGACCTTTCCTCATCAATGAATGACAACACAGAAATCCCATTCCCCATTCCTTGGATATGAAAGGTCCTACCTCATTATATTTGAGTTTTGCAGCTTTACTACTCACAGGGAGATACTGTCTTACTGTGTTTCTTCTACTAGAATTGCCCTGTGCACCTTTCCTTAAATTCTTTTCAGGACTGGGCATGCCCTGGTGGCTTAGTAGATAAGGCCACTGGACATAGTCCACATACATTCCAAAGACCCAGGTTTGAGACTCAGGACAGGCTCCAGTATGGAGACCAAGATGAACAACTAAATAAATAAATGTTTCTCTGTGGGAAGCTGGAGGGCATGGAACAGAGCCAGTTAATTGCAAAACAGTGCCCATCCACAGTCCTCCAATCAGTGTGATGATTGATAGGAGAGAGGGGACTGGCTAGAAAACCTGGAATCCTTCCCTAGCAAACTGAACTGGAGACCATACCCTTGAACTCTGCCTCAAGAGAGAGCTGCGATCCCTGGGTACTCCCAAATGGAGGTCCCTTCCTCTCATATATAACACACTTCATTTTAACAACTGGCTCTCTTGCTCCTGTAATCCCAAACTGTGTGTGTCACTTCTGTTTGTTGTTTTCTAATAAACTTGCCACATGGGGACGAGGCATCTCCCCTTGAATTCTTTCCAGGACTAACCACACTCACCAGTGCCAGGTACCCACATCAAGTTTAAAAGGCAACTACTGACAGACCAAACGAAATAGACCACCCCTGTGTGGAGATAAGGGTGGGGGCAGTGGAGGGCAAGGGACGCCCCCAATAAAAGTCCAGCCTGAAACTCCTCATGACCCCTTTCCCTGCAGAACAGCCCACCCTCATTCTATCTCTGAAAGGGTATATTGTCCCTATCCAATGACTTTCATTTGCTTTCTACTGGTTTTGCTGCTTTCCTAGTTCCCAGAGTGGGTGGGCCCAACAAAACCTTCTCTTGGGTTCCCAAGGACCCTGGAGCGAGACCCTAAGGCTCTTGCAGTAACATATTACATGGCAACTACAGAGGGACATTAAAAGGTATATTGGGGAGATCTTTTTCCTTCTTGCCCACACCCCACCCCGCTTTTTCTCTCACAGAGGTTCATACTGATGCAGGGGAGATGAGCGAGACACATTGATGAGACACTGGGTCTGTCCAGAAAGAATTTGTAGAGAGATCCATTTGGTCAGGAACACAGCAAGTTTATTAAAAACAGAAACAGCGAGTTGAAGCTCCCTGTGGGCCAGGAAAGTTACATCAAGGGAATGCACACGTGTGTACAACCTGTACTACTGCCTCTCACTCAGGCAAGATGGATTCTTGAATATATATGAGGGGTGGGGGCTTCTTCCTTCATGTGTGTGTGCAGATTACTTGGTGTAAAAAATGGCACAAGTATCTAGGTGTGTGTCCTAGACTCAAGTTGCTAAGGTGAGGTTCTTGCTTTTATCCCAAAAGACTTAGAAAGCTCAGGTTTTGCCAGTTAGTTTTGTACTCATACATCTGCATACTGCCCTGCAGATTTTTAGCTATGATGTCCCCACATCAAGATCACTCCTGGAAAACTCTCATCTCTTTTCTGCAACTGTCCATGCAAACTTTGCTCCTTTAGTGCCTTCTGCTGCTCTCCTGACTTTCTTTGTCTTTGAAGATAGTTATGCAGCTTGGCATGTGGTTAAAATTATTGCTTTTACTTAGAGAACCAATTAACAAGCATGGAAAATTTTTGCTGCAAGGTTGGACACCCGGACCCCCTTTTTTCCCCTTGCTTGTTATATTTCTTTCACAGATTCCTTCCTAAAATCCCCCTCCCTTGCAGAAGTCTCCACAGCCTGTGGAATGGAGAAGGATGCAAGCTTTCTTTGTTCTGAAGTAAGAGGGGTAGTGGTACTTTGTCAACAATGAGGACTGGTGTGTCAAACCCTTTTTGGGATACTGGAGATTTAGAGTTGGATCTGTTTTGCTGGGCAGAGTTGGGGAGAAATGGTTTGAACTCATGCCATTCCTTCACACATAACCAGAATGGTGTCTGAAGACACATGCATAATTCTGGGACTAAAGGAATGTATTCTGCCAGGCATGGTGATAGAAAACACAGAGACTGGCCAACTCCTAGAGCCTTTGGGTCTCCCAGACATCTTGTCTTGGTCTATACCCTATATAAGGCATCACTGCCAGAAAACCTAATCCACAGAAGCATAAACAGAATGCCAAACAGCAAATACACAGAGAAACATACATTAAATGATGCATCCAATTTTAAAAAATGGGAAGATATAAATACAACAGGCATATGCAAACTACCTGAGGATGAATTTAGGCAACAGTGATAAACATACTCATGAAAATCAAGAAAACAGTACAGGAAGAAAAAGAGAACAACAAAAAAGAGATGAAGAAATGAAGTAAGTTTTCAAAGAATTGAAGAACATGATATCTGAACTAAAGAACTCAGTAGACGGACTCAAGAATAGGATGAATGAAGTCGTGGCAAGCTGGAAGATAGAGCAGAGGAATGCACTGAAGCAAGCAAAGAGAAAAGAAGAATGAAAAGAAATGAAGACAGCATTTGAGACCTATAGGATAACATCAAAAGTAACACCATTCATATCATAGGGGTCTGAGAAAAAGAAGTGAGAGAAAAGCGGGCAGAAACTGTATTTGAAGCAATAATAGCTGAAAATTTCCCTAACTGGAAGAATGAAGCTAGTCTCCAGACCCAAAAAACTCAGAGTTTCTAATAAAAGAAATCCAGAGACCCACACCTAGACATATTATCATCAAAATGTCAAAAATACAAGATAAAGAATCTTAAAAGCATCCAAAGAAAAATGAGTCACATACAAAGGAGTTCCCATAATATTTTCAGCTGAAACGGAAAATATTTCTCAACTGAAACTCTACAGGTCAGGAGGGAATGGCATAATATATTTAAAGTGCTGAAAGAGAAGGATTTTCAACTTCGGGTATCATACCCTGGAGATAATAACTCAGAAGGAAAGATAAAAAGCATTTCCAGTAAGCAAAGTTAAAGAAATACAAATCAGTTCTATAAAAACAACACAAACTGAAGGATGCTCTATAAAGTGTAAAGAGCCCCACATAGAAACAGTAAGACAGCACATATAAAAGTGGGGAGGAGGAGAAGAGAACAAATACAGGATGACTAAAATGAGTGCAAGGCTAATCTGCTTTCAAAGAAGAATAGGTAATAAACATCGAACTCCTAATGTTAACTTCAGGGTAACCTCAAAATACATCTCCAGGGAATAAACAAAGAAGAAAAAAATGGAAAACCAGTCAAAACATAACTATGTCCAACACACCTAAGAGAAAGAGAAGAACAAAGGCACCATCTGGGACAACGCACACTAGATAAAACATGAGTGAATTCCTTTTTAACCCCGGTATAGGTAAAGGATTCTCAACTCTGATTCAAAATTCAATTGCAATAAAAGAGACAATAAATGAATTTGACTACATCAAAATAAAACAAAAAAATTTGCATGACAATATAACACCACAAAGTCAAAGTTAAATTGACAAACATGAAGAATATATATGCAATACATATCACCTAAAAGTGTATGATATCCTTGTTATATTAATGGATATTAAAACTAGCAGGTAAACTTTTAAAATATATTTTTCCAAAATTATCTATTTTCTCTCTTAAAATTTACATACATTTCAAAACAGGTAAACTGAATGATATAGTAGATATAAGAATATTCATTATATTATCATTTTACTCATATGTTTATATATTGTATACTATATATATTTCTTCTATTATTTCACATCACTGTATGCTTTTTAAGATACTGAATTAACACCTCTGTCTGTATGCATTTTACATACACCCATCACCAGAGTTCTAGTTTTCTTTAACCACTCCTTACTTTGGTGTTTTGATTTTTGTTTTGTTTTGTTTTTCAGGCCAATAACATTTTTTTTCACATTAAATAGTTATTTCAAAATAAACTCAGGAGAGTACAATATATTGGATATTTCCACAACAATTAAACTTTAAAATAAATACAGTAGAACATATAAACATTCATAATGTAAATTTGAGTCACCCATTCTTTAATATGGAAAAGTTGAAAGTTAGAATCCTCAAGAAGAATAAAGTAACTAAAAAGAAAAAACTCAGCATGATGAAAGTAAAATTACAAAATTTTAGATAGTGTTATCTTCCCAAACAAAACAGTATCAATAGCAATAAAACAAAACAGGAAATATATTAAGAACACAGGTTTTGGCATAAAAGATAAATTTGAACCTTGGCTCTGACACTCGTATAGTATATAACCTTAGGCAGGTTTCTTAGCTTTGGTTTTCTCATCTGTAAAATGGGGATAATAAAATTTGTATGATAGGCTTATCTTAAAAAAACATAATATATACAAAGTTCTTGAATACGTCTCACAGAATAATCACAAGCAAAGAAACTGAAAGGTAATCAAAAGTCTCCCTAAAAATAAAAGCCCAGGACCAGAGAGTTTTTCCAATGAGTTTCACCAAAACTTCAGAGAAGAATTAATACCTATTCTACTCATACTCTTCCAAAATACTGAAGAACAGGGACACAGCCAAACACGTTCCATGAGACCAACATCACACTGATACCAAAAATTGAAAAAGATGTCACCAACAAGGAAATTACAGACCACTATCTTTAATGAACACAGATGAATAGGTCTAATAAACCTGTTTTTAAATGGGGTTTCTTTACCCTTTATACAGCATCTTTTAGTATTTTTTGTAGAACTGATTTTGTGGTGATAAGTTTCTTTAAATTTTGCTTATTAGAAAAGCTTTTTGTAATTCCTTCAGTTATCAATGATAATTTCATAGGGTATCATATCCTAGGTTGAAAATTCTTTTCTTTCAGCCTTTTGGATGTATCATAGCATTCCCTCCTGGCCTGCAGAATTTCAGGTGAGAAATCCATCAGGTGAGAAATCTTTTGGGGATACATTTTTATGTGACTGTTTTTTCTCTGGATGCATTTAAGATTTTTTATCTTGCATTTTTGACATTTTGATGATAATGTGTCTAGGTGTAGGTGTGCTTAGGTTTCTTTTATTAGGGACTTTTTGAGTTTCCTGGGTCTGGAGACTTGTTTCATTCTTCAGGTTAGGAAAATTTTCAGCTATTATTTCTTCAAATACAGTTTCTGTCCTCTTTTCTCTCTCTTCTTCTGGGACACCTGCAATATGAATATTGTTTCTTTTGATATCCCAAAGGTCTTGGATGTAGTCTTCATTTCTTTGTATTCTTCTTTCTCTGCTTCTTTGCTTCAGTGCATTCCTCTGCCCTGTCTTCTAGCTCACTGATTCTATTGGAGGCTTCAGTCATCCTATTCTTGAGTCCTTCTATTGAATTCTTTAGGTCAGCTATTGCTTTATTTCTTTGACATCTGTTTTGAGCTACTTTATCTCTTCTCTCTCTATTTTGTCATTCTCTTTTTCTTCCTCTATTATTTCTTGACTTCCATGAGTATGTTTATCACTGTTGCCCTATGTTCATCAAGATATTCTGCAGATATCTGTTGTGTTCAAATTGCCCTGAATTTTTAATTGGATCCATCATTTCACATATATGTCTCTGTGTCTTTACTCTGCTTGGCATTCTGTTTATGCTTCTGTGGATTAGGTTTTCCTGCAGTGATGCCTTGTGTAGGGTATTGACTTGCACCAAGTAAACCTAGATCTTGGCTTGGACACTGGAATTTCTTGAGTTTTATGGCATCATCACAGGTTGGATTTGTTGAAGTTCTTATGTGGGCCCTCTGCTGCTGCCCAAACATTCAGTCTATTGGGTTAGAGTCTGTGTGGGAGATGCAGGGTCTTCCCCCAGCATCTCAGCTCCCAGCTGCAATGAGCACATTGCTGTTGTCCCACAATCTGCAATCAGGCTTCATCTTCACCTACACTCATAAGTTGGTGACAGTGGGCAGCGCTGACTCTTTCTCCCTCTGGTAGACTCTCTTTTTTCTTTTAAACCTAAGGGTGGGATTTCCATTGGATGAGTCTTGTGACTCTGGGGCAATATGGTGGGAGGGGGTGGGGTTGGGTAATTTCCCTAGCTGCCTTCCAGTTATGACTGCACCCAGTGTAATTTTCTCTCCAGGCCTCCTGTTCAAACCACCAGGGCACTGGTCTTCCTTCCACCCTACACCTAGGACCTATCCCCTGGCTCCATGTTCAGGGCCCACTGGGTGTTCTCTCTGCTGCTTTCTCAATTCCTGGGAGGGTCGGTTCTTCCTGGGCATTTTCTCCTGTCTTTGTTGTCATGGTTGCTGCTGTGTCCCTTCAGACTCTCTGCCTGCTTTTCCTCAGTGTTTGTTTCTGGAAAATCATTGAATCCCTATTGCTCTGTGGGAAGAAAACGAGTGTCGCTCCTACCAAGTCGCTGTCTTGATGGGAAGTTTCCACAGGTAAACTTTTAAAAAAAGGATATTCAGATACACCCTGGTGGCCTAGAAGTTTAAACTGGGAGCAGTTCATATACATCCCAAGGTCCTCAGTGCAAGACTAGGGGTCAGAGAAACAACAAACCATGAACAAGGAAATAAAATAAATGCTACTTCCTCCTCTCTCTTCCTGCCTGCCTGCCTTCTCACCTTCATTCCTGCCTGTAGCTTTTTTTTTTTTTTTTAAAGGATATTCATTCTCAGAGGATTACTCCACAAAACATTATTACAAAAGAAAAAATAACTCCACAGTGAACAAAATCTGGGAGACAACATTGTAAACAAGAGATCAAAATTAACATCATCAGTAATGGAACAAATCAACACCATGTGCCTTCTGATGCAATGCATGGGAGAAACACAATTTCACTATGTAAAGATCTGCCTAAAATTAATTTTTTGAATCAAATCAAGAGGAAACATCAGACAAACCCAAACTGAGCAACAGTCCATAAACTATCTGTCCTGACAAAAATGTCAATCATAAAGCATGAAGACAGTATAAGGAATCATTCTATATTCAAGGAGAATAAGAGACTCAACAACAAAATGTAATGCAGATCCAGGATTTTCTCCTGATCTAAAGGCAAATGGCTATTAAATGAAGTCTTTTTATTAAATAATAATAATAATAATAAAGAAACCTACATTGTCTTGCAGATCTAGGGAAACCTCATCTGGAACCCTCATCTGTTGCTAGTGACATACAAAATTGATAGAACTTCTGTGAGGGTGATCTGACTCAACAGGTTCACTTTTAGGCTTTTAATTTAAGGATCTACCCACGTTAGTGTTAAGATTTCTGCTGTAGATTGAAAAACACTGGTACAATATTTTACTACTTTGCATTAAGAGAAGAGTCTATTTATCCTCCTACTCCTTAAATATGGAATGGCCCCAAGGCTTCCTTTGATGGATGAAATGCTGCAGGAGTGATTTGTTCAGAGCTTAGTAACCTAAGGAGGCTTGTAGCTTCCATTATCTTGCTCTTGGAATTTTTTCTTTGGCCCACTTGGTGATTATACACTGCAAAAGCATAAAAGGCAGGAGGACTGGTGGACAGTTGCTGGATACTGGAAATGCAGTGAAGAAAATAGTTATTAGAGGCTAGAGAAAGGACAATTGTGTTGTTCAGTGATTGGCAAGTGCTGCCTGCAGAAAGGTTATAACTAGAAAAAGTCCCTAAGGACATGCCCAGATGGCTTAGGTGCTAAGCTATTGGCTGTGGTGTGGCCCATACAAAACCCAATGACCCAGGTTTGCAACCTAGGGCCAGGGGAGCGAGGAGATGCAACTAAAAATAAATTTAAAAAATTAGACAAACAAAACTACTTGGAAAGAAAAGAGGCACCTCTTATGGTTTAGTGGTTAAGACCATGGCCTCTGGCCAGGTGTAGTTCACATACATCCCAAGGTTCTGGGTTCCAGACCCAGGGCCAGGGGGAAAAACTAAGATGAACAACTAAATAAGACAAATATTTCTTTCTCCTCTCTCTTCTTGCCTGCCTCCCTGATTGCCTACTCACCTTCATTCCTGCCTGCGGCTTGGGCTGACATATTCCGCATACATCCCAGAAGTAAAATAAATAAAATGTTTTCTCCTCTCTCTCTTCCTGCCTTCCTGCCTCTGCTTGTCTTCATGCTTGCCTGAACCTTTCCTTTTAAAAAAAGGAACTCTCCAGATAGAATGTTGAAAGTGCTGTTTGACTTCTGTGTATGATAAATGCGCATGGAGTGAGAGATGAACAAAAGAGGTAGATGGCGCACCCTGGTGGCCTGGCAGATACAGCCACTGGAGGCAGTCCACAAATGTCCCAAGGACGCAGGTTCCAGACCCAGAATGGGGTGGGGTTAGGGGGACCAAGATGAACAACTAACTAACTAAATAACTAAATAACTAAATAACTAAATAAATAACTAAATAAATAAATGCTTCTTCGTCTTCCTGCCTACCTGTCCACTAACCTTCATTCCTGCCTGCACCTTTCCTTTAAAAATCCAAAATTCTTCCCTGGACACCTTCAGTTTAGGATTCTCTTCTACACATTTGAGTTTCTGCTTTGAGGGCAGTGAAGTCTGAGGGAAAATATCTTTTCAGGGAGAGAACCACTTTTCGCTTAGAGTGCATCTTTTCCTCATACTGATGGCTTGTCCCACATGAGGTGAGAACTTGGTCTCTGCAAGATCACAATTGGAATCTAAGGAAACTCCTAGTGCAGAGACTCAGAAATGGTATCCAAATACTCCACTACTAACATGTACAAGATCTTGAGTGCATTGAAAGATGGGAAGCCACACCTACAAAGCAATGGAAAATCACAAACAAGAATAGTCAGTTTCAAGAAAGAAAATACAATTGGCTCCAAAGTTAGTAAAATCTGCCCAACATCACTCATAACATGCAATATGCAAATTAAGGTTACATTATCTTGTGGCTCTAGGGAGACCTCATCTGTTTGCTGCCAGTGAGATGGAAATTGGTTGAACCTCTGTGAGGGTGATTGGGTCTAGTGCGTTTCAGGTTCACTTTCAGGCATTCAATTTAAAGACCCACCCCCACATTAGTGTTAAGATTTCTGCTGTAGGTGTATATTGATGAAGCAGAGCTTAGGTCAACTGCCTCTGGGTTTGAGTTTCAGATCTGGGGGAAACAACCAGTGTGAACAACTAAATAGAAATAAAATAAAATGTTTCTTCCTCCTCTCTCCTCCGGCTTGCCTGCCTACTCACTTTCATCTCTGCCTGTACCTTTCCTTAAAAAAAAAGGATTCCTGTTGTACATTGAAAACATTGGCACAATATTTTACATCTTCGTATTAACAGAAGAGCCTATTTGCTCTACTCCTTAAATGTGGGATGGCCCTGAGGCTTGCTCTTGGAATTTTGCCTTTGGCCCAGTTGGTAGAAAGACATCCAAAAAACATCAAAGGCAGAGGGAATGGTGCACAGTTGCTGGACAGTTGCAGTGAAGAAAATAGTTACTAGAGGCTAGAGAAAGGACAATTGTGCTGTTCAGTGATGGAATGATTGGCAAATGCTGCCTAGGGAACTGTTATAACTAGAAAAAGTCCTTAAGGACATACTCAGCTGGCTTAGGTGCTAAGCTATTCGCTGTGGTGAGGACCATATAAAACCCAATGACTCAGGTCTGCAACCTAGAGCCAGGGGAGTGGGAGACAGGGAGATGCAACCACAAATAAATTTAAAATACAAACAAATAAAAGTGCTTCAAAAGAAAAAAAGGGCACCTCTGGTGAGTTAGCAGCTAAGTCCATGGCTTTTAGCCAGGTGTAGTCCACATATATCCTAAGGTCCTGGGTTCCAGACCCAGGATCAGGAGAACCAACTAAGATGAACAACTAAATAAAATAAGCATTTCTTCTTCCTCCCTCTTCCCTCCTCCTTGCTTGCCTGCTGGCCTTCATTCCTGCTTGCAGCTTTCCTTAAAAAAAGAAGAAAAGGAAAGGAAAAGAAAGGAGAAAAAAAGGTACCTAATAAACTTTTAAAAGGAGTTCTCCAGGTGCACCCTGGTGTAAGAGCGGTTTGGTCAGCCTCCTTTGGCTGGCACAGTCCACATACATACCAGAAGCCAACACCAAGATGAACAACTACATAAAATAAATGTTTCTTTCTTTCTCCTCTCTGTCTCTGTCTGTCTGCCTACTAGCCTTCGCTACTATCTGTACCTTTTTTCTTTTACAAAAAAAAAAAAAAGACTTTTCAACTTACAAGTAGTATCTAGAAGATAAATACAAGCCCAAGGATCAGAGGCTATAACTGTCTCTTATTCCCAGTTTTTTCAGCTGGTAAAGTTTTTCAAAGTTAAAGGAAACCAAAATCCAAATCAAGGGTATGACTGTGAGAATCTTTGTTAAGATCCTTGGGTGATTTTTTTTTTTTTTTTTTTTTAATTTTTAAGAGAAGGAAGGGAGAGAAGAAGCATTTTAAGGAGAGAGTAAGGATGAAGGGAGGGAGGGAGGGAGGGGAGAAGGAGCACTTTTATTTATTTATTTTTGGTTGTTCCCTGGTCCTGAGTCTCTCCTTGGTCTCACCTGAGCCACCAGAGTACAATTACCCACTGGTAGATTTCAGATACTCCTAAAGGACTTCCTCAACTAAGGCTTCTCAGAGTCTTCAAGGTGTTTTCCCACAGTGGCCTCAAAGTATTCTCAAAAGTCTTGATTGTCTTGGTGTATTTAACACAGGTTTCTGGAAAGCTCCCTATTTTGATGGCATATTAACTGGACCACTGGAGAAAATAAATCCTAAAGTGATGCAAGGACTATCAGTGAAGTGTTTAGAATGCCAGTTATTAGGCATACACCAAGAGACCCACTCCAAGTTCGAGGGCAAATTGTAGTAGCTTGCATCTCCTACCTCCAAGAGATGTGATGCTGGTGGGCCTCTCTGGATTTTGGAGACAGAAGATACTACATTTGGGACTATTACTCCCATCTATGTATTGGGTGACTCTTAAGGCTACAAGTCTTGAGGGGCCCCAGAGCAGGTTCCAGCTGAAGTTTAAAGGGACCCTGCTGTTTGGGCCATAGGGCCAGTGTTAGATATGTGGAGTTTCTTGCAAGCAACTCTACGAAATCTGCAGTATAGGTTCTGTTGCATGTGTAGTCTACAATATTAATGCTCCCAGAGGGAGATTTTGACTAATGATGGAAGGAGAGATCACAGATAAATATTTCAATTTCCTTGTTCCTCAAGTAGGATACCTTAAAGCATAGCTTACATCATTTCCGGCAGCTCCCTGATGAGATTAACCTGAGTTGTCCACCACTCGCCTTTCATTGTCTTCCTCCCTTTTTCTCTTGCACTGCTATGATCCCTGTAGTGATCCTCTTCCCCAAATAAACTCCTTGTACTCTAATCTCTTCACCCGTGTCCATCCCTGGCAGGACCCAACCCAGCCTGCCACCATTAGAAGGAAGGGCTTACTCATCTTTGACTCCTACTCAAAACGAGGTTTAACTCAGAATACAAAGCTCCTGTGATGCTGTATCCGGGTTTACTGTCAGTTCAGTGAGTTGCCTGCTATTATTCAAGTGTGTACATAATCTCCCATCAGATGAAGGTCTGCCAGAGCCACCTGAAGCAGTAAAGGTGAGGTAGGCTGCTATTCCCACAGAGGTTTGGGTCTAGGGCACACTAGCAACTTCCACTTGCTGATACTCTACTTGGAGACATGATACTAAGGATTTTTCATGCATTATCTTATTTAAGGTACAAGTGAAAAGGTTAGCCTTAGATACTTGTCCCAAGTCATATCACTGGTAAGTGATAGGCCTGAACTTTGATATTAGGGGTCTTTGACCTAAACCTACTTTCCAGTTGTCCGCCACCATAGTTCTACCATTTGATAGAAAGTGTTACTTCTTGCTAACACAGAGTACAGCTCTCTGCCCAACTCTACTCCCTTCTCTTGCCTTAAGAAGGGAGGGGATATAACAGAAAGTTATGAATTGGACAGACGTAGAAAAAACTTGGAACCAGAGACATGGAAACGGATTTTACTACAACAGGGAACCATTAA
Source organism: Solenodon paradoxus (assembly GCA_004363575.1). Classification (NCBI taxonomy): domain Eukaryota; kingdom Metazoa; phylum Chordata; class Mammalia; order Eulipotyphla; family Solenodontidae; genus Solenodon; species Solenodon paradoxus. The sequence continues at coordinate 5,437 of RJWH01002357.1, read as the reverse complement.
GAAGACCCCATAGTTACCTCAAATTGCATCTCTCTGTTGGAGTCTACCTCAATGCCTAAAGCAGTGAAAATTTCTTGTTAAATGAATGATTCAAAGAAGACATATCCAACTGTTTGTATATTCATATTCTAATAAAGGTTGTTGAAGTTAGCAATGGCAAAAAAACAATAAACAGGTTTATAAAATCTCCTCATGTTTATAAGTTAATTTCAAAGACCAATTTTGATTTAAATGAGTCTGGCTATTTGCCTTGTTGTCAACTGTATCTCAATTAAAAAAAAACAAGTGTCGTAAGAGCCTGGTTTCTGGTATGCAAGTCAAGAAGATTTGACATCCCCTAAGTGTTACAAATGTGAACACAGTTTTATTTATTGGTGGTCATTAATGGCCTACAACCAGGGCACAGCCTTCTAGGTAAAGTTTTAACTTTGACGTATTAGTAGAAGGTGATTCACTAATTTTTAAAATCATTCTTCCCCTATATGAACACTATACCATTACATTCGTAGCTTTTAATTTCATACACTCAGACACAGGTATGAAGAAATTCATATATATCATTAGCAATGTGTGATGCTTTATATAAGGGCTTCCTAGTACAAATGGAGCTGTAAGTTTTCCATCTCAAATTAGTTCCAGCTAACCTAGCAACTAAACCAAATTCCTTTGGGAACAAAGTTTCCAAGCATGACCTGGTAATTGTTTTAATGGGTTTTCAATGAAGGGTGAAGTACCTATGTGTCCTGGAGGCATTTCATAAACTCTCCGTTAACAACTCACATAGAAAAAAATGTGGTATTTTAATCATCTTAGATTTTTTTTCTCAGTCTGTCTTTGGCACATATATTTATAAACATTTAAGGAGAAAAATGGGGCTGCTGCAGTGGCAGAGAATTGCCCAGTGAAACAATCTGGGTTGGGGATTTTACTTTATCTAAAATCATCACCTGGGGTCAGCTCACCTCCAGATGAGGGAGGAGGAATAAAGCTGACCAGCTCAGAGCAACAGTGGCCCCTGTAGGCTACGGGGGTATTGTCCCACCTCTGTTAGAGAAGCTGATACTGGCATAGACATCTTCCCGTTTTCTCTATAAGGTATAGAGCTGACTATGGCATTGTGGTGGATAGTATCTTCTCATCTCTTTTGTAACTACATCTGAGATGAGAACAGTATATGAAAAAGACTCATCACTATCCTTCTCCCAAAACATTCACTGAGTCCACCTATAATTATATTTATCTATCTTCTATCTATCTAATATTATATTCAGATTATATATTATATACAAATTATATGTCTTTTACATACAGATTATATGCCTAAATATACAGGATTTTAGATATACAAAACACACACACACACACACACACACACACACACACACACACACACACTCACCTGACCCTTGAACAATACAGGGGTTAGGGGCCAAACCCTCTCACAGTCAAAAATCCACATACAGGCACACCCTGGTAGCTTAGCGGTAATGTCTTTGGCCTCCAGCAAGCGTAGTCCACATACTTCACAAGGACCTGGGTTCGCATTCTGGGGCCAGGTAAAAAACCAGGGTGAATAACTAAATAAAAAATAAAGTGCTTCTTCCTCCTCTTTCTTTCTTCTTGCTTGTCTACTTGCCTTCCTTCCTGCCTGCACCTTTTCCATTAAAAAAAAAAAAAAAATGCACATATGACTTTTGAATCTCCCAAAACTTCATTACTAATAGTCTTCTAGGGACAAGAAACCTTACCAATGACTTAGTCAATTTTGTATGTATGTGTATTCTACATTGTTTTCCTATAATAAAGTAAGCTAGAGAAAAGAAAACATTGTTAAGAACATCATAAGAGGTGGGCCCTGGTGGACTAGTGGATTAGCCAGCACCCTTCTGCTGAGACCACAAGCCATGTATCCCAAGGACATGGGTTCAAGACCTGGGACCAGAGTGAAAACCAAGATGAACAACTATATAAAATAAATAAAGCGCTTCCATCTCTCTCTTCCTTCCTTCCTATCTCTATTCACCTTATTTCTGCCTGCATCTTTCCTTAAAAAAATAAAAATCATAAGGAAGGCCCACCCTAGTGGTTCAGACACTAAGCTGTTGACTGAGGTATAAACCATGTAAAGCCCGAGGACCTAGGTTTGTCACCCAGGGCCTGGATTGTGGGGGTAGAGGGGAAACAATCTAAATAAATAAACAAATAAAAGTGCTTCCTCTTTTTCTTCCCTTAAAATGCTTCTTCTTCTTATCTTTAAAAAAAGGAGAAAAAGAAAATCCTAAGAGGAACTATATTTACAGTAGTGTATCAATACTATAAGTTTATCTTACCTATTTATAACAAAATCCATGTTTAAAGAGGACCCTTGCAGTTCAAACCTGTGTTGAGGGTCAGTTATATATGGTGTTATATTTGTGTCATTTTGCTATAGTTCTTGTGTGATTTAGGTTTTGTTATATACCATTATCACTGAGGGTTACAGTCATTTGCAGTATAATAGAGACTTCCACATGTCCACTAGATTGCAAACTAGAATTTAGCAATTGATTCTACAGTTAACTAGAGTTTTCCTAAATTTAAGGCCAGTTCAGTGGAAGCGACAACAGAGAGCCAGCCTCTGAGCGCAGGAAGGAGAGAGCATGCCTGGCAGAGGTCGAGTAAAGCAATGCTTGGCAGAAGTGTTCAGGCTACGGCATTTAAGTACTGCTGGGCGCTACTGGTTTTGGAGTTAGATTCCTTGCATTTTTTTGAACTAAAGTAACCCATTTTCCTATATCTTTCCAAAAGGAAAAACTAGAACACTTCAGCAAACCCCTTCTGTCTGATGAGGAAGCGCTAGGGATCACTCAGGTACATGGGCAACTGTTACAAAGCAATTTCCTTGCCACTGCTCTCCCGGTCTCAACTCCCAAGCTGTCTAAATGGAGACACAGGCCATTTGTCCTGGCTTTACTATGAAAGAAGTAGAATTTAGGGCAGGTTTGAGGGTTAATTCTCATCATTGAGGCAAGGTCTGCCACCTGGTGGTAAGAATTAAAATGTCACTTGCTTTTCTCACAACCTATTATTCCCAGTCCACTACCTCCAGTAAAAATCTTGTTTTTGCAAACCAGTCCTGAGCCTCTGTGACTTAGGGCTTGCCTACTAGCTACCAGTAAAGACTCTCAACTGGTGCCAATGACACTGACACCCTGATAACTTTCCAGCAAGTATCTGGAACCTTTCCCTCTTTGGTCACCTTTGAAGTGTTTTGCAATAGCTGGGAGAAGCAATCGTGAGAATGACTGGCAGGTATTAGGGTTCTCCTAAAGAGGAAAAAAACGCTAACTCATTCATTTGCACTCATTCATCACTTCACGACTGAATGTCAAAACCTATGCTAGTCAATTTGCAAACAGAATAGTGTAAGCCAACACCCCTGTTCCTTCAGTGACAAAGAAGAGGGGATGACCAATTTGGGTTGGGAGAATAATTTAAGGTCGATCTCCCTTCCATCTGAAAGGCCGAGAAGAGCATAGAATCAAGTGAGTCCATTAGGGGGAGTGCTAAGCCTCTGGAAAAGAAAGAAACACACCGGGCTAATTCTGGAACAAGCACACAGTTCCTCGGGGATTTATTTTATCTAGCCTCACAGAGGTGAAGATGCTTCAATATTCTGGGGAGCTTGGACTTCCAGTAACCTTCTCCAGCACTGCACATACTTCATTTCCTCCTTCTTTCACCAGTCCTTATTTTCCCTTTCCATTTAGGCTCTCACGTGGTCCCCACCATGAGCACTGTCACCCAGGGAAGCTTCTAGAAATGCAGATTCCGAGGTCCTACTGTAGACAGGAACTGAATCAGAAACCCTGGGAGTGTTTTCATAAACCCTCCTAGTGATCTTAATATATTTAACGTTTGCCACCTGCTGGTTGAGAAAACCATGTGGGTGCTGAGCAGGGAGACTGGTGGAAGTGGAGAAAAGGAAAGGAGTTCCTAAAATATCAGCTACTACAAGCCAATCTAGATGGCTTCACAGAGTGTTGTAGGAAGCAGAGGATCAGCTACAAAGGGAGAAATGACAGAGTCATTCAGAGACTTTTGCCAACTCAGTCTGGTAGTGGTGCTGTGGATCTACGCCCCCTTCTCAATTCACCACGAGGCACATTGGTTATGGTGCCATGAATTTCAATTTGAGCACAGGGACTGGAGAGAGGACACCCTTAAACCGGCAGATAAGATTAGTCAGGGCATGCCTAAACCCAGGAAGGTTCACATTCAACTTTCTCCACTCCCAGTCAGATCCACGGAAGGCCCATCTCTTCTGTGGCTGTGTGGTTTAGTGGGAAGCCCCATCCTGTCCCCGGGGATTACCATCTCCACACACCTGTGCTTGGTTACCTGGATGACAGACAACTCCACTCTGTGCCCAGCTCCCTCTTCTGCTGATGGAGAGAACATTACTTGTTAAGGGTACACAAGGGGCTTGCAGTGAATACGATACCTAGTGCTTTAGTCCTTAGTGCCTTCCTGTGGCCATTTGCCCGACTCACCACTCAACCCTCCTCATCAGGTCTGTCTGCCCAAATCTCCTTACTTTGCATTTCTAGTGAGTAGGCACTTAACAAATAATGCAGAATGAACAGATGAAGCATGCTTCTGCTGTCTTCCCTATTTTTCTCTAACTGTGCAAGACGAGCAAGAAGGGCAGACTGTCTGTGTCTTTTGAAGACTCCACTCTTTTTAAAGCCAGTGTAACGGCGGACTTGGGCAACTCCCCTTCCTCCCAGGCTCCTCCTCCTCCTCCACGTGGGCACACAAAGAGCCCAAGCAAGCAGGCGTAGGGGCCAGGTTCCTTGCATCCAAATCCCCGGTCGCCCGGGCCAGAAATAGTTCTAACTCAGCTACCAACTGGTCAGCTGGGCCTGCGAGAGGAGCAGGACGCCCCCTTCCCCTGGCTGGCTGACTGTCAGGCCGCATCTGCTCCAAATTTATAGCTCCTCCTAGGGCCGCCGGCGGCCTCTCCAAGGCCTCTTTACCAAGTGCAGCCCCAGCTGAGACCCCTCCCGCGGGGAGGGAGGAGACACCGTGCGCCCGCCCCGGGCTGAGGGCGGGGAGCAGGTGTGAAGCGGAGGTCGCCGCGGCGCGCGCGGTCACCCTCCACCGCACCGCGGAGACCTGGCTTCACCCCGCGGAGCGCACAATGGCGCGGGGGCCGGGCCGAGGGTGGCTCATCAACCGCCTTGGAGCGACTGATGAAGGAGGTGGGAGCGGGGGAGGGCGGCCCGCCAACTAAGCGCACAACCTCTGGGGGTCCAGGCCGCGGCCAAGAGCTCCCCGCCCCCTCCAGCCCACTTTGCCACCGGCAATCTGAGCTCCCTCGGCCGGGCGGGAGAAGGAGCCGGGAACAATGAGAGATCGGCGGGGGCTGGCGGGGGACTGGGCATCCTCCGCTCGC
>RJWH01002356.1:85757-241957 GCA_004363575.1 Solenodon paradoxus | reverse complement strand
CAGACGGGGGTGTACCCCTCAGAAAAGTGAATAAGTACAGGTGTATAGGCGGGATCTTAAGGACGCAGAAAGCTGGAGGTGGGGATGTGAAGGCAGCGCAGTCAGAAAAGTCACAGAAGAGTAGACGGACATCTTCAGGGAGACTTGACTTTGCCAAGGAGCTTCTGGTCAAAGAGCTCCATGAAAAATGAGACACCAAGAGGGAAAGTGATTACTGTGTAAGTGAGACGTAATTTATAGCATCGTTGTTCAGAGTTTGGCTCTGAAGCAGACCACCTGAGTTTAAGTCCTGGCCCCGTTCATAGCCAGTAGCCTCAGATAAGTCCCCGGACCTCTTTGTGACTCAACTTTCTCCTCTGTCAATGAGGGTGGTAATTAAGGTTATCTCACTCAATGGTGGAATTAAATGAATCCATATATGAAAAGTGCTTAGCACAGTGTTAGGACATTACAAAAAGTCCACAAATATTATCTATAGCAAAGGTGACAGTGGGAAAGCTAAAGTCCAGGCCTCCGCTGTGTGGTGTTCTAAGTTGGACCTCAAGCTGAGCATCTTAATGCTGCAGGCATAATCTGGGGGCACACCACTGTTTTGTGACACTGTGCTTGGAGTCATGGTGGTCAGCATTTTACTTAGGACACTGCCTCCAAGTTTGTGTGGCAATCTGGGGTCCCAGAGTCCTTATTGCCTCTTCCATCTTTGCTTTTTATATACTTTTGCTCTTCTTGCAAAGGAGTCTTTTACTAGTTGAGAATAATAGTCCCTCGGGTTACCACTACTCAGCACTCACAGTCAGAGTACTAAGTCCTGGAGTGCCTGTCTCCGTCCCAGTTTTTTGAAGTGTGTCTTACCACTCCCCACTTTACAGAAGCAGGACTACAGGCTCAGAGAGGTTAAGCATTTCCCAAAGGTCACACAGTTAAAAGTGGCAGCATTGGGCTGGGACTCTGACTCTTATAACCTCTTCTGCACCGGCTCCCATGTCCCATCATTACACCTGGTGTCAGAGTCCACAGGCAGGCTGATGCCTGCAGGCTGGGTAAGATGAGGGAGTCAGGACACTATGATTCTCTAGTCAGGTCTCTGTGGCATTGGGCCAGTCACTCCCCCTCTCAGGGGCATAGCTGGCTCACTGGCAAAGGAAGGAGGCAGGACTACATGCATGCCACAGGCTTTGGGCTATGGTTCTCCCTGGGTGCAAGTTAGAATCATGGGGAGCTCTGCCAGAATCTCTGTGCACAGGGCCCTCGAGGCTCGGGGATTTTAAAAAAGCTCTTGGGTGGGAGGAGAACTACTGTTCTAAGGTCTCCAGAGCCAGCCTTCAAGATTTCTGTGATGGTGTAGCCATTAGCATGACCTGGGAGGCGCCAAGGGGGCATTGTCTCTGTTGCTGGGATCTCCTCGCAGCAGGCCCGCAGCTCCAACCCCACAGCCCGCGCAGCGGCGGCGGCGGCTTTCCTCCTCCCGCCGGCAGGGCAGCAAGCTGCCAGCTGCTAGCAAGGCCTATTGTTCAGCAGTGACAAAAAATAGCTGCTGGAGCACAGGCCCAGGAAAGACTGGAGACAGAAAGGGGGAGGGGTGTGGCGAGCTGGAGAAACGTCTCCCAACTCAGGCGGCGAGCCTGCAGAAGTCAGAGTGAACACACACCTCGCGCACTTTTTCATCACTTGTCTTCTCAAGACGTGATTCTGGGTGGAAGGGCTTTTCACTGTTTTTGTTAGCTACGGAGTCAGGCGACCTGTAGAGAAGGATTGGAGCTCACCTAGCACCCAGCTCAGTGCCCGCCCGGAGACAGTGCCCGCGGATCGAGTGTTTTGAGAATGGTGCTGTTCCAAGTCAATTCAATCCACATGCTCCTGCGGACTGCGGCTTCCTTGGACCTGGAGCAGTTACAGGATGATGATAATCACCCTCCACTCTTGTATAGCTTAAAGGTGTGGGAAGCATTTCACACACAGTCACTTTGAGTCTTCCAAGGATCTGGAGTGGGTGGCAACTGAGGGAGGCTGAGCAGGCATGGGGAAACTGGGGTGGTACACAGAGGGACCCAAGGCCACTAAGTGGAGGAGCAGGGGTAGGGATGCAAGCCCCGAGCCCTGCCTTTATTACCTCCAGGTGTTTCAGTGCTTACAGAAACTGACTGGAAACTTATGGGAAAATAAAGGGCAATAACCGGCCATGGGGCTAGAAGACCTGTTCCCTTAGAGCTTTTATAACAGACTGTGGAAACTGCAGCCATTCAGAGCTTCAATTCTGTCCTTTCTAGACTGAGACCCTCCTTCTGTTTGCCCCTCCCCTAGTCTTCTGGAGGTGAGGGGAGTGGAAGGTGCAGGTCGTTGGGCCCAGGTCCGACTATGAACCATGGAGGCATCCAACACTCAGTCCAGTTGGCACTTGCTGGCTCCACCCATCTTTGAGATAAATCCTGAGTCCTCTACCTGCATCCCCACCGACCAAATGCTGCCTCTGAACCTTGAGTGTAGAACTTCTGCAGACACCCTGCTAAGGTGCTGGCTCGAGAATGCCCTCTCCTCCCACTCTCACCCCACTTCCCCACCACCTCCCTCCCACCCTCTCTCTGTCTCACCCCTCACCCCACCCTGCTCCATCTGACTGTCTCTCTCTCTGCCTGTCTCCTGCACTACTACAGTACTCGACAACCAGTTTGCTGCCTGGAGTCTGACCATGGAAGCTGAAAACACAGGCCTCTCTGCCCTCCATTCTTACCTGCACCCCCCCATCCCCACCCCTGCCCCTGTCCTGAGGTCTGAGTTTTCTGGTTCAAGGAGCTGACCTTTGAACCAGGCCTGATGGGCCTGGGAGGCTCCAGACTCATTGAGATTAGGGGACCTATGAGTCACCACTGTCCTCTGAGGAAACTCACCCAAAGATCTGGGTCCCTGGTGCTGTCTCCTGAGTACCTGCTTCCACTCTGAGACTGGCCAGCCTCCCAGAAGTGGGGTAAGTTATGGTAAGAAGTTTTCTAACTCTGTTCCAGATTTGTCTGAGCAGCTCTGACTAGACTAAGTATAATTAGCCTGTAGGCTCATATGGCAGAGGGAAGGGGCTTCCTGAGCTGACCCTGGGGTGTTTAAGCTCCAAGGAGAGGTGACCTCTTGGGAGGGGGTCAGGAGTAGGCTGATCATATATACCATTTTAAACGGGACAGTGCCATTTGTTTTCATATTTCCCGATCATCAATTTTGTCCCATTTTTAATAAACCAGGGCAACCTATAAGAGGCAGTCGAGTTGCCCCAGGCCCACTCTGTCTTTGGGGGTCCAAAAGTCCTGTCCTGTTTTTGTCTCAAGGAAATATGGTCATCCTAATCAGGAGCCACAGGTGCAGGCAGGGAGTGGACAGTAGAAGTGTCTTGAGTCTGCTCCAAGTTATCTGCAAACACATCTTGAGGTAGGGCAGGGCTGCTTGAAACCCAAAGTGAGGGCTGATGGTTCAGGGCTATGGACCCTCAGAAAGACAGGGGAGAGGGAGAGTCACCTTCTGTGAAGTAGTTCTCTGTTGGACACTGGGCCGGGCCACCTTCTCACTTATCCAGATAGGTAAACCGGGGCCCAGGAAAACTAGGCAAGTCATCTGAGGCAGCAGGGCTGGTAACTGGGGACCTGTAGGCGCCTGTAGGACTCTGTTGTACAAGATATGGACACATCGCTCTGCTGTACAGGAGGCCCAGGCACATTGGATCATCGTGGAGACATTGCCAAGATGAAAGCCGAGACATAATCCCTGGCTTGGGGTGAGCTCAGGGACCAGAGTAGGTTCTGGTCCCCAGTCCTAGCAATCTGACAAGAGAATAATGTCACCATTAGAGTATCATACAAAATAGTTTCATCAACCTAAAATCCTTGTGTTGTACCTATTCATCCCTCCTCCTCCCCCTGAACTCTTACAGCTCCTAATCTTTCTATAATTTCCATAGTTTTTCCTTTCCAGAATGTTATACACAGTCATTGGAATCTTATAGCATGTAATCTTTTCAAACTGACCTCTTTCACTTAGCAGTACAGATTTAAGGTTCCTCCATGTCTTATCATGACTTTATCGTTTCTTTTTTATTGTTGAGTAGTATGCTACTGTCTGGTTACCACAGTTTTATTCATTCACCTATTGAAATGTATCTTGGTTGTTCCCAATTTTTGGCACTTACAAACAGACACAAACAAACATTTGTGTGAAGGTGTTTGTATGAACATCAGATTTCAATAAATATATAGAAGTGTGATTGCTGGATCGTACGGTAAGAGTGTTCCAGCTTTTTAGGAAGCTACCAAACTGTCTTCCTAAAGGCCGTCGTACCTTTTTGCATTCCCGCCAGCGATGAGCAAGATTTCCTGTTGTTCTACATCCTTGTCAACATTTGGTATTGTCAGTGTTTTGGATTTTAGTCATTCTGATAAATGTGTAGTGGGATCTCATTGCTGTTTTAATTTGCAATTTCCTAATGCCATGTGATATTGACCATGTTTTCACAGGTTTATCTATCATCATCTGTATGACTTCTTTCACAGCATGTCTGCTCAGATCTTTTCTTCATTTTCAATTGGGTTGTTTTTTTTCTTCTTTTATTTTTTTTCTGAAGGAAAGGCACAGGCAGGAATGAAGGTGAGCAGAGGCAGCCAGGCACGAAGAGAGAGGAGGAAGAAGCACTTTATTTTATTTAGTTGTTCATCTTTGTTGCTCCTGCTGCTCCCAGGACACAAACCTAGGATCTTGGGAGGTCTGTGGTCTGTGCCCAATCCCTTCTCCACCAGGCCTCACTGAGTTGTTTGTTTTCTTACTGTTGAAAAGGTTTTTTTATATCAGATATAAATCAGATCAGGTATGTATTTTACTAAGATTTTCTCAGAGTCTGTGGCTTCTTTCTTTTCTCATAATAGTGTCTTATGCAAAGCAGATAAATTAAATCTTAGTGAAATGCAACTTAGTAACTTTTTCTTTCATGATCATATGTTTTGTCTTTTCTCTAAAGCATCATGAAACCCAAGGTTGACTAGATTTTCTCCTACATTCTCTCGCAGAAGTTTTAAATAGTTTTACATTTTGTCTTTAAGTCTCTGATCTATTTTGCTTTAACTTTTGTGAAAAGGGTGATGTCTGTGTTTAGATTCACTTGTGTGTGTGTGTATGCAAATATATGAATATTCAGTTGTTCTAGCACCTTTGGTGAAAAGACTATCCTTTTTCCATTGAATTGCCTTTTCGACTGCCTCTGTGTGGGTCCATTTCTGGGCACTACATTCTCTTCCAAACTCATCTATTAGTTTTATCTTTATCCTATTCAATGTTATCTTTAAAAAAACAACTTTTATTGTTATTTTTATTTAGTTGTTCATCTTGGTTGTTTTCTGACCTTTCTGTCCTTGGGATGTATGTGGACTATACTCAGTTGGAGGCGGCTAACCTCACCACCATTTCACAGTGTACTTTCTATGTTGTCTTAACCTCTGTACCTTTACAGATCTTGAAGTTGAGTAAGTATCAATCCTCCAACTTTGTTTTTTGTCTTTTGCCACTGCATGTACACTTTAGAATCAGTGCATTGATAGCTACAAACTAACTTATGGGCATTTGGATTAGGATTGTGTTGAATCTATAGGTCAAAGGTGGGAAAAATTAACATTTTAAAAGATCGTTTCTCTCCATGTACATGGAATATCTTGCTGCTTATTCAGATCTTTGCTTTCTTTCAGCAATGTTTTGTAATCTATAGGAATCCCTATAGATTTTGAACATATTTTGTTAAATTTATACCTAAGCATAAAATATGAATGTAAATGGCGTTATGTTTTTAATTTCAAATTCCAAAACATTCCACATTTCAACATTCCAAACATGGATCAGGTCATATCTTCATCCTCCAAAACCTTCCCATTGAACTTAAACTCCCAAATCTTTCCCTCATCAATCACCCCCTCCAACTCATTTTTTCTAAGTGTTCCCTTGCTCAGTACTCTGCCACTGCACTAGCCTTTCTGCCCTTCGACCGCCACTCAAAGTTCATTCTGTCTTAGAACCTTTGCATAAGCTCTTCCCTTCCCCTCTTATTTTATTCCATTGACCCCTATGAGATTACTGGGTTTCTTTTTTTTTTTTTTTTTTTTTTACATTGGGTTCTCTCAATAGAGTCCACTCCTCTCATCTTCCAAGTCTGAGTTCAAATACTACCTCCTCAGAGTGGCCTTTCCTAAAAACCCCACCCTACCCTGAGACAGGCACATCAGCATCACCCTGTTTTATTTTCTCCATAGCATTTTTCACCATATGAAGTCATGTCCTTTATTCATTTGCTTCCTTGTTTCTCACATGATTTCCATCCTCTAGGATATAGGCCTTCTGACAGCAGAGACCTTGTCTTGATCAACAATCTCCTCAAAGACAGATGGGCTGGGGACCCCAGATACTCTTGTCACTCTAGGAAGGGAAAATCCTCAGTCCATCAAAATTTGACTCATGTCATACTTCCAACCAGCACTTCCGTTGGGAATGGAACCAGACCTACCTGACATAGAGTAATCGGGAAGCATGCTATTTCCCCCCTAAGTGTGGAGGAACAAATCCAAAATTCCATGATCTTGTGGCCCAACAGACATATGAGGGGACTGGATGAGAACCTGCTCTACCCAGCAACATTCATTTCTTTCCTCGCTTATCATCTCCTCCAACCTGTCCCCCATTCAACAGAAAAGTTTTCTCTATACCTGCCGAGTTTCTCTAGTTCCTAATCTGACCCCAAACCTTCAGTATTTCCCTACTACCATAAGAAAATGTTCTCCCATGCCTTACAGACTCTTTTTGGAGTCTCTCTTCCCTCCCTACCTGATCGGGCTTTGCCAGTTCCCTGCAGCTCCAATCGAACCCTGCCTCCTCCAGGAAACTTCCCATCTGCTGAGCTGACAGCTCCTGTGAACCTCCTGTTTGTGCCCCCACAGTCTGCTCAGCTTGCAGGCTTTCCTTGAGGATTGCTGGGGCCTCTTTCAAAGCTCAGGCTCTAACAGAACAGGGCCTGAGTCCAGGGACTCCAAGTGCCAGCAGCTGGAGTGTGACTTGCTGGAAAGGAAAAGAGGAGAAACCGTGGGGCCTCCCTATAGGAGAGGACCTTCATCTCCTTGGTGGGGTCAGACTCCCAAGAACACACCAACTCAGAGAGGTTGGACATGGCTTCCTCAGGAGAATCCATGTGGCATTCCCTCCTCCCTCCCCGACCCACCTCCCAAATGTGGAGCCAGCCAGGTTGACTCAAGTGGCTGGAAAAATGCCCACCCCATCTCCACACCCCCTCCTCCAAGCTGCTGCACATCTGTGCCCAGACAAAGCCAGCTATTAATCCTAGCTTTTGTGTGAGTGTTTGGGTGTTGAATTCCACTTGGATCTGCCGACTCTTGGAAGGGGAGATTGGAGAGGATTTAGTGACAACAAAAGAAACCCACTGAGGGGAATGGGAGGGGGCCAGGGGAGCTAAGAAACCCAAGTGCATTCACTTTGAGCCTACTAGGGGCTCCTGGGAGCCCAAATTCAGCCAGAGTCTAGCAGGGCTCCCAATTTCCCAGGGTCAGAGTGACAAAAAGGGGCCACTCCCCAGGAGAAAAACGCCACCTTCTCTGGTCTTCTGCTCCAGATTGCTGCTGGGAGCTGAGGCCTGGGCACTGCCCCTGTTATTGTCCCTTTCAGACTGGGGCAGCCCGGGGAAGTAAGTCCAGCCGATGGAAACAAGAGGAGATAGAGACAAGGGAGAAGGCTGGAGTCTCAGGGTCTGGCTCCAGATCTGGAAAAGTCTCAAAGCCACCAGGAGTCCCCAGCTGAGTCAACAACACAGCCAGAAGGTCAGGGGGCTTGAGGCAATAGATTGCCTGATGGTCTGGGCTAGGCTCTCCAGAGGAGTTCTTGAGCCCCTGGCCCCAGCTAGCTCAACCTCCAAGGAACCCAGTCCCCACAAATCCTAACTCTGATTCATTATCAAATGCTCAGAATAGTTTAAGACAGGGTCACTCTGTGTGTGTGTGTGTGTCTGTCTGTCTGTCTGTCTGTGCACACAAGGCAGGAATTATATCTTAGGTCAGGCAATTCTTAGGAATTGCAGCCCTAGAGGGAATTTGATTCACTTTCTTAGCAGAAGCTCTGGTCTTGTTACTAGATTACTAGGAGGAGAGACTAGGTGTGAACTGAATTCTTCTGATTTGTCCATGCCCCTCTTGCTTTGTTAATTTTACTTTTCTTCTTTTTAAGGAAAGGTGCAGGCAGGAAGGAAGGTGGACAAGTAGGCAGGCAGGCAATTGTTCATCTTGGTTATTGCCCCTAACCCCACATTTCAAGCCTGAGTCCATAGTATGTATGTGGACTATGCCAGCCAGAGGCAGTGGATTTACCTGCTAAGCCACCAGGACATGTCTAATTCCACTTTTTCTAAAATGGGGTTCCCTTCTGTTCGTGTTTCACTCACCTAATTGTTAGGTTTCACTGAGAAGGGCAAGTGGTTTTAACTCTGTATGATGAGGAAACACCCAAAACTTCCTCTCCATTTCCCTGACTTATCTGATATGTCATTATCATTCGTTGATCCATTTGATCGATAGTTGACTAAATTTTTTTGTCCCTAACCTAACCTTGATTTCAAACCCGGTTCCTTGTGCTTTACAGGACCTGCCCGCTAGCCACCTTATCTACCTGAGCCACAAGGTTGCACCTAGTTGATTGAACGTTTGTACTGCAGGCCAAGTTCTGGTTTAGCTACTGGGCAGCAAATGCAAAATATGGCTGCCAACTGACACTTGTGTGCTCAACCAAGCTTCTGGGCTTATTTAACTATTTTTCTAATGAATGTTAGCAAATCCATGGATATTTTCTTCTTTCTACATTACTCAATTTAGAAATGAAAGAGTAGATTGAAGTCATTCCTTTGTTCATTCAGTCATCTCCTCACTTAGACAGGAGAGGTGAAGATAAAGCTGGCCTACCAGCTTCTCTGCACTCAAAACTCCACATGTTCTCCCAGATATTTTCTAGTCTTTGGGAAAGGGGATTTAACCTGCTGCTGTAAAGCCTCTCTCCTCCCAACACTGTTTCTCAGACCAAGTAGAGAATAAGTGGGTCAGCTGCTGCCTCCAGGGACTATGGCCCCTGGGTCAGAAGTGGGCACAGTTCCTCCAACTTCCAGATGGAGTCTTCTAGAGGACATAAAGCCATTCTGTTCCCGATTTCGTCAGAAGCATCTGCACCGTTGCTGAGGAGCCTCTTTTGTACAACTGGGAGGCTCTGCCCAGTGGACACTTGGCTCTGCACTGAATCGGGTGACCTTGATGGAAGCTTGTCCTCTGGGGAGGTGCATCACCAGGTGGACTTCAGTAAGTGGGATTACTGAGAGAAGAAGGGTTGAGAGTGGGCACCAGTCTCTGAGGGCATTGATGGGAGTGTATGACAGGGACAATGGGGAAAGGGTTGGGGTCAGGTGCCCTTACCTCGTGTGGCCTCTCCGACAATAGGTCAAGACAGAGTTTATTAAGGCTTTTCTAGACTCCATGGCTCCGGGACTTGGCTTCTCACTTCAGCTTCCTGCTTGGGATGACCACAGGGCCTCAGTGAGGGTCAGAACTGTCAGAGCTCCTTGTGTGCATCTGGTCATCTCTTGAACAGGGAAGGAAGGGTCTGACTTCCCTATTCAGAGCGCCATTTGTTGAGTGCTGTGTGCCAGGTGATGTGCTCTCAGTAGAGCTGCAGGACCGCCCATGAGGTCCGCACGTTGTTGTTCCCATGTTATACTTGTGCACACTGAGGCCGAGAGATGAAGGGCCTGATCCAAGGTCCCATAGCTGAGCAGAGTCACAGTCAAATTCTAGACTCTTCTCTGTTTTGATAGGGCTCCTTGAGACTTCTGGATCCTCCTCTTTGCCTCCAACTCCACTATCCTCAGTCATCTCATTGCTAACAATGTGGAAAAGGTCTGGGAAGGGAGGAAAAATCCACTTTGAGTCTCTGTCTTGGTTACTTGGC
This sequence comes from Solenodon paradoxus, assembly GCA_004363575.1. NCBI lineage: Eukaryota > Metazoa > Chordata > Mammalia > Eulipotyphla > Solenodontidae > Solenodon > Solenodon paradoxus. Next base: position 231,955 of record RJWH01002356.1, on the reverse strand, counting down.
TACAGGTGAGGTACAGAGAGGAGAATGAGTGGTTGCGGATCTTCGGGCGATTTCATGCTCTAAGATGCTCATACCTTCCCTCCCAGAAGAAAACAGATGAGCAAATTTTGTTCTGGAAAGTAAAGATTTTAATTAAAACTATACTTTTCCTTTTACCAGTTATGTCTTTTGGAGGGCAAAGCTAGGAAATACAGAGAAGCAAAAATTAAAATGCATATACTTTTTCAAACCCTTAATTTTTCTAACAAAGCAAAATGTTATTATTATTATTTGGAAACTTTTTTTTTTTTTACTTAGTAGTGTATCTGAACATCATTCCAAGTAGAGGCATATTTATTCATCCACTATATTACATTCAGTGGCTCTTTGGCATTTTATTCTACAGCTACACCGTAATTCACTGAACTAATCTCATGTTAAATTGTTAGGAATTCCCAAATTTTTGTTCCTGCTTTGATTAACAACTCTAGTTAAAATCTTAGTATCCTTATCTAGAATCTTGAAGTAAAATTGATGAGTCAAAGATATGTACATATTGCCAAGTACTCTTGGGAAAGGTTGTAGCCATTATTTATTCTCACAAACAGGTCAAGATCTTATCCCCAAACCACCCACACACACAAACACATACACACGCACACATATACACACACGCAAGCACACACCAGTGCTGTTCTTGGGAATATTCTTTCTTTAAAAAAATGGTTGACAATTTGATACATGAAATGCTATCTCATTATTGTTTTATTTAGCATTTCTTTAATTATTAATCAGGGTCAACAGTTTTTCATGTGCCTGTTAGTCATCTTTTTTTCTTCTTTTCCAATTGCCCATTTGTATATTTTCCAGTTAGTCTTCTTTTTAAAATATATCTTATTTAGGTGAGTAGTTCCCAAGCCTAGCATGTTAGAAACTTTTAAATCAAGAATTAAAGAAAGGAGAGAGGAGAGAAGGAGGCAAAAAGGGAGGGAAAAGACCCCATTCTAGAATAATATTTAGTGGAGCCTGAGCATCAGTGTTTTTCAGTGTCCTTGAGCTTCTAAGTTGCAGCCCTGATTGAGAATCCTTGTTATAAGTTAGATTTCTCTCACTGGCTCCAAGTGCTATCATGGCAGAATTTACTCTTATTTCTTTGATACCCAGTTTTCTCTTGTGGAAAATGAGCAGCAGAACTGGGAAGAACACGTCATCTTATCCTCGAATTCTGGAAATAAGGCCTCTAATAAGGGACCTGAGTTTCAGGAAAGAGCTATGGTGCTCATGCTCTTCGCCAGGTGGAAACAATTAAAAATGCTTGCCCAGGAATTAGATTTTCCCTGAAGATAGACTGAGTGCTAAGTGGAGGGATAAAACTGTGGTTCAATGGGATGTTTGCTTCTCTATTGTACTAATGTTCAGATGCACAGCAATGTTGTCCTCTCTGGGGCTTCAAGGTTTAGAAGTAAAGTCTTATCTGTGACTTTTCATGTCTTTTTCGTGGTCTGCATGAGAGAGAAGAGGTGTGTGGGCCTATGGAATTGGGTCTTTCAGGAGAGAACCATTCTCATGGCCCACGGTGCTGCCCAGGGTATGGGAAGGATCCCCAGGCAGTGCAGGGGCTGTCTTCCACCACCCCTAAGCCTCTCAAGGGAATTATTTCTCCCCCTCCTACCCAGCTTCTGCTCCACCCACCTTGGGGACAGGATGGGATAAAAGCGTCTTTCTGGTAATTCAGTCCAGATACCCTCACCTGCCTAACATCCACTCTGGGTCTCAGACTGCTGAGGCCTTGTGAAGGACACAAATCAGGAACCTTCCAGGATGCTGCTCTACCTGAAGGTGGAAGGGCACATTCCCCAGCTTGAATCCTAGCCCATTTGGTGCTGGTGTGTATATGTAGTCTCAGTTTTTTCATCTGTAAAATGGGGATAATAAGGTTGCTGTCCAGCGTTGCCTAGTGGATTGAAAAAGCTGTGTGTGCCATATTATAGCTCCTCAGGGAATACTAGGGGACTCTTTGTATGCCCCTCCATGCCCTTTCTCTACCCTCAGAGTCAGAGGTAAGGACCCTGAGTCTTCAGCTTCAGAATCTCTTTTTTATCTCAGCATCCCCCACTTACTCCATTCCTCTGGGGCGGAGGAGGCAGCCCTCCTAAATGATCTCCGGACCCCCAGTGCTCCACAATCCATATCCTTCTGCCTGAGCCCAGTCCACCTGCAGACCACACTCAAGCTCCCTGCCTGTCTCCCACCCTGTCCCTGGCAGCCCAGAGTCACCCATCAGCTCCCTACAACTCTTGCACTTTCTCATCCAGACTTGACTTCAACATTTTTGCTACATTTTTAAAGTGTTTATTTATTGTTCCAGTCTCTCATTCTCTTTCTCTCTCTCTCTGAAAGGTGCAGGCAGGAATGAAAGTGAGTGGGCAGGCAGGAAGAGAGAGGAGGAAGAAGTGCTTTATTTATTTTTATTTAGCTGTTCAGAGTTGTTTCCCTGACCCCGGGCCTTGAAGCCAGATCCTCAGGATGTATGTGAGACTGCTTCCAGGTGTACTAACCACTGGTGCACCTCACAAATTAATTTTTATTGAGCACTTACTTTGTGTCAGGGCCGTGCTTCATGTTTATTATCTTATTAAATATCAACGGAAACCTTTTTATTGTCCTGTTTTACGGATGAGGAAACCCAGACTAGTTCAGTGTCACTTGCCCAAAGTCATAGGGCATTAGGGAACAACACTGGATTCTGTGTATCCTATACTGAACTTCTCCTTTGTGCCCCACCCCACCACCACCCAAGGAACCTAAATTCCAGCAGATATCTTCTCCCTCCCATCAGTTCTTGCTTCTCTCTTTAGCATTTCCCCACCATGACTCACATTGGTATTTTCTGGGTGTCTCTTATCTTCTTTGACCATGATTTCCCCTGGGGCAGAAAATGTGTCTTTCGATCTCATTCATCTTTTGAGTCTAGAACAATGCTTACAGCATCATAGGTTCTTAACTTACCTTTCCAATTCTAAAGTAAAAAGAAAAGTGGACAACAACTATCACCTATGATCCTACTGTCCACCAAAAACCATCGTGGTGTCCTTTAGATTATGTATATTTTAATAAAATAGATCATAACATTTTCACCCCCCTTTTTTCCTTTTTACTTCAATGTCTTTATTTAAGTATCAAGATCCTTCTAGGGGGTGAACCCTTGTGGTGCAGGCAGCTAAGACACTGATGTAAAGTCCAAGGACCAGGAAAGAAGGAAGGAGAGATAAGCTTCTTTCTTTTCAATTGCTTCCTTCTTCCTCTCCTGTTGTCTTAAAAATAAATAAATAAGTAAAATTTTTTAAAAAGCTCCTTCTAGGGTCTATGTCATCTAGAAAGCATTTCACTCACTGCCGTGTTTGGCTACTAGTCGTTTAACTCTCTTCATCCGTGGTGAGGTGGGTACCCTTTCTTCTGGGTAGAAAAATTCATGGTTTATTGCCTTTGCCAATAACAAAAAAGATCATAGTATTTTCTATGCAGTTTTTTTAACCTTGCATCATGAGCAGTTGCCACATCATTAGAAATTCATTGAAAAAGGGATTTTTTTTAAGAAAGGAAGGAAGGCAGGAATGAAAGGAAGCAGGCAGAGAAAGGAGGAAGAAGCTTTTATTTATTTGTTTGTTTATTTTTCATTTTGATTCTTCACTGTGATCCCAGATTGCAAACCGGGGTCCTTGGGCTTTACAGGGGCCACTTACCAGCACCTCAGCTGCCTGAGCCACAAGGTGCGCTTAACAAAGGTGTTCTTAGAGTTGATGTAGGTAGTTCTCCTTTCTTGTTTAAATCACTCTTATATTGTTTTGATTCATTTCCAAGCTCTCTGATTACTGTCAGAGGAGAAGTACCTGAAGTGGAATTGTTGGGACAAAGAGGATAATTCCAAGGTTCTTGACATGTCATGGCTGGCCCTATCAATCCCTCTTTCATTGCCACCCTTTCAGCTACACCCACCAACCAACCTGAAGGCTCCATCTTCTAGGACCCCTTCTTACTCCTCCCTCCCTGCTTTCAAATCCTCCAGAAGCATCTTCCAGGTGGGAGGATCACCTGGGAGATGGTACTTGAGGGAACTGGCCAGCCTGTACCCAAATCTCCTCCCCTATCTGATCTAGGCTCCTCCTCCATCAGCTGACTCCTTGGGTTAAGGGCACATGGCTCAAAGGCTGTAAATAGTTTCCAGCTGGTGACATTCTGTGCTAAGTCTGTAGTGCTCCACTCACCATGGCCACTAGGTTAGCCTCTGTCACAGGTTAGCAACTGAGACTTGGGCCTCAGGAATTGGGGCACATTACACAGTTGCACATAGTTTAAATTTTATTGAATACATTATGTAAAAATATTAAATAATATCCTGAGAAAAAAGACAAACTATCAGGGCCACATCACTTTGGTTTTCCCTGTTTTCTAGGTCAGGGAAGTAGTCTCTTTTTATGAAATGAGAAAACCTTTAGTGAACCTTTAGATCAGTATTTCAAATGCATCCAAAGCCTTCTGGAATAGATGTTCATTCAACCTATAAATGTCATCCATAAGCAACCGGTCAGGATTCTCTAGCAGAAGGTAGGATATTTGAGTTATACTAGGTGCTGCAAGTCCTTCAGAGTCCGTGGCAACAGTCAGGTACTTTTCCGGCTCCACTGTAAACACTTTGGGATTTAATCTAAAGAGATGTTAGGTGAATCAGTTCTTCGAGGAAAACTTTCAATTTCCAAGTCACTTGTGCACGTCATCCAGGAACAATTTTATTAAAGACCCCCAGGACTGCCAGGAAGAACAGTTCTTCCTGTCCCACCAGACCATGAGCGGTAGAGGCTAAAGGCTGAGCAGAAGGGCTCCCTGTTGGGAGAATCAGACAGGATCCATGTACTCGGGGGGCTTGGGCTACCCTCCCAGGGGGCAGCTGGACGGTTTGGTGTCCGTGCTCCAGAGCAGCGGCTCTCAAACTTCGACAAACGTGACAGTCTCCTGGAGGATCTCTGGAACCCAGCTTGCTGAGTTCGGAGATTCGGTAGGTCTGGACTGGCCCCAGGGTGCGCATTTCTAACAAGTTCCGGGGGGTCGGGGGTGATGCGGCGGGGGAGGGGCGCGTGTACTGACGAGCTGGTCCTGGGGCCACACTTAGAGGGCGTTGTTCCACGAGTTCCGCGGGAGACCCTGGGATGGCGCCCCAGGGAGACGGGACCTGACTCAGGTCCCCAGGTGCCGCGGCCCGCCACGGGTCGGTGGGCACAGAGGTGGGCGGGGACCGAGAGGGAAGCCACCCGGGGCCAGCGCTCAGGAGGCGGCGCTGTGCCTTGCTGTGGCTCCGCGGCGAGGGCGGAGATGGAAGGGAAGGCCGCCCGGGAGGCTCCGACACTCGTCTTCAGCGGCGCGAGCCGTCTCGGGTGGCGAGGGGACAGCGGGCGCCTCGGGGGCGGGCTCTGGCCAGGGAAAGGCGGACAGGAGCCTCCGCGGCCACCGGGGCGCTGTGGCGGCCTTGCTCCCCACTCCCCAGGCCCGCGCCAGGCCCAGCTGGGCGCCCCGCTCATCCTCCTAGCCCTGTGCCCACCCGAGACTGAACGGAGAGTTGTGAGGCCCGCGCGCCGTGACAAAGGCGCGAGGAGGGCACAGCCAGCGGAAGCTTCCCTTGAATGTCCAGTCTGACTGGGTCCTGGCCCTTTTTCTAGAGCGCAGGGTTCTCCCAGCCCAGAGACCGAAGACTTCAAATGCACATCCCACCCCCAAGCCCACTGGCCACCGTCCAGAGATCTGGGTTCTAGCTCCTGGGCTGCTCTTTACCAGTTCACTTCACCGGGGCTTCAGTTTCTCCTTGTGTAAAGAACTGGATTGCTGGAGGACGGCTTCTGTGGGTCCAGAGAGCCATGATTCTCCATCGGGACTGTGTAAGCAGTAGGTGGTGGGTGTGCTGCAGAGAGAACAGGAGCTGAAGACATGCAGGGCCTACAGGTGTTGGAGGGAAGGAAGTGGGGAGGCTGGGGAAGTGGGGGCATCCAAGAGATCTTGGCCATAAACCCCTGAAGTCTTGGCCTCCAAGAACCCGCTGGCAGAGTCCCAGCACCTACACCGTGGAAGGCCCCCAAGGGAATCCCCTCCCTATCTAGGTGCCTGGTTTGCAGTCACCTGCTTGCCAGAGGGGGAGGGAAGGAACAGGAAGAAACATGCAGGCTGGACTGGAAAATCCAGCTGGGCAGGAGATAGCCTGGGCCTGTACCTTTCACCCAGGCCTGCAGCCTTGCTGGGCTCTGCCGCTGTGTCACATGCCTTTGCTGGACCTCCGGGAGTCCCGTCCAGGGATAGGTGTCCACTGGGCTGAGAGATTCTGAACAGAAAATCTAGTTGTTTTTTATCTTTGAGGCCACACATATGTGCTTTCAAGACTGCAGAAATGACATGGTTTTCAATTTAAATCCAGTTCCTGTAGAACTCATTGAGTTCAAAGATGCTGGTTCTTAATTTATAAGCTTGGTGGCAGTTTCCAACACTTTAACCCAAAGGCTGTCAGGTCCTGCCTAATGCACCCTGAGCCCCCTCTACAGGAATGGAAGCTCCCTCAGAACGGTGAAATGGTTCGAGAGAACAGTGTGTTTGCAAGTGACAGAGATGTCCCTCCAAGTAGCTTTATCTATACATACATAAATAAATACACACATAAATTTGGCTCACAGACTCTAGATAAATACTAGTATAGGGTGGATGAGCAGGGATGTGTTTGGGCCTTCAAAGCCCAAGCTTAGCAACTTGAAGTCTCACCAAAACTTTTCTAAAAATCTAGAGCAAGGAAATCCTTAGCACAGAACATATCAGAAAAGTCTGCGGGATCCAGATTACTCCACTGTGGTCCTCGGTCCGTGGAGAGGACGCTCCAGATCCTATGAGCCTGTGCAACGTTGGGAGCCTGCTTTCTGGTGATGACTCCAGGTTACAAGGACTCCTATTGTCCAGCACTGATGAAACCCAAACAGTTCTCAGGCTGGGACCCACTGGTCAGTTCCACTGAAGAGTTGGTCCTCCCTGGAGAGCTAGTCACGCGGGTGGTTAGCAGATGTGTTCAAGGCCATTATGTGCCGTGCCAGTTGTGCTGCTGACTCTGAAGATGACACTGCTATTCAAGACACCTCACAGCTTGGGAATCTTTAGAAACAGCATCCTGAGTCACCTGTATATACATGGTCTCATGAAAGAAACACCAGGCAAGGGCACGGTGACTTGATTTCTCTGGGGGCCATGCTGCACTGTCAAGGTGCGCCAGACTGCACTGACCATTGCTGTGAGCACAGATGGAATCCTTGCTTCTGCTCCACCTGCCATGTGAACCACTAAGAGCCACCTTGCAGCAGCAGGGGACATTCCAAGAATGAAACAAGCATTAGATTTGCGGCTAGAATTCCATCTCTGTGACACAGGAGTCATATGACCTTGCTCAAATGTCAGTCTATATATTAGTTTCCTAGGGCTGTGAGTAACACATGACCACAAAGTAGGGGGCTTAAAACAAGAGAAGTTTATTCTGTCACAGCTGAGAATGTCCAAAACTAGGAAGCAACTGTCCTATACTTTTCTCCTTGATTCAGTGGTTGCTGGCGCTCCTGGTGCTCCTTGGCTTATAGACACATTACTCAATCTCTGCCTCCAACTTCATGTTGTTTTGTCCTCTGTGTGTCTCCTTCTCTCATCTTTTTTAAAGATTGAATTGATTTTTATTGTGATAAAACAGAGCATAAAAATTTTCCATTTTAACCATTTTTTAAATGTACAGTTCAATGACATTAAGTATATTCACATTTTTTCTTCTTTTACAAAGACACTTGGTTTTGGAGCCCATCCTAATCTGGGATGATTCCTTCTGAAATCCGTAACTCAATGACATCTACAAAACCCTTTTTTCTCAATATTCACATATTCTGGGGAGACCTCTCTTGCTTTCTCTCAGAAGAAGGCAAGCAGGCAAGAACAAAGGCAGATAGTCAGGAATGAAACAAGAGGAGGAAGAAGCATTTTTATTTATTTAGCTATTTATTTTAGTTGTCCCCCAATCCTGTCTCAGGCTGAGAATCAGGGTCCTTGGGCTGTATGTGGACTGCACCCCAGGCATAGGCTTAACAAACCTGAGTCACAAGGGTACACTGCGCCATCTTGTGAGGGAGTCATCAGTTAACTTAGCCTCCAAGTGTCAGTTTTCTCATCTGTGAAATGGGAATCATTATTTTTCCTTCTCTGCCTCCTTTGTAGAGCACATTTATGAACATCTGTGCTGAGGGGCTGGTGGCAGTGGGCTTGACCTGTCTTGTAATTGCCTTGTGGTCTACCCCTGATGAACCCAGTCTTTGTATGGTTTCTAATCTGGCCTCATGACCAGAACTCTCCCATCTCCCCATGAGAAAAGTTTGACTTGTAGAATTGTAATTTGGTTCATTAAAGTGGGAAAACAGGCCCAAGGAGGAGGGTTTGTGTCGGGGCAGTTTGGGGAGGCTGCCTTGTTAATCTCACTGTACCCACAGAGGCCTCCTTGGATGAAACCTGTGAGTTTAATGCAGAACAGAACATGGGAGTGGGTGTAAACCTTGAGACTAGGCTCCCCACAAGCTGCCTCTGCTAGGCTGCTGCAGGTTCTGGAAGGAGGCAAAACAATGTGGCAGGGGCCAGGATCCCTGCTTGTTGGCTCCCAGGAGCTATCCCTATGCAATTAAGCTTGGTGGCCTTTCAGATTCCCACTAACCCCTACTCAATCAATCCTCTACAGTGACCCCTGTCCAGAGTGACCTCTTGGCCCCTGAATTCCTGACTCTTTGACTTTCAGCCCTCATAGCAGGAAGATGACTTTGGAAGTTGCCCAATCTTAGTGTTATCGCCTGCAGAATGGAGATAAGCAGAAGATACTTCAGGGAGGGGTTTAAGGCTCCAAGGAGATAACAGAGTTCGGGAGGTAGCTTTAGGCAAGTGGACATGAAATCAAATCCTCTGAGCCTTAAATCTGGTCTGCTGTGGGCTTTTGGGCAAATCTCTCTGGGTCTCACTTTCATTGTGGTAAAGTGAGATGAACATAATAGTATCTGTTTCATAGGACTGTGGGGACATTAAGTGAACTAACACGGAAAACACTTTGAAAACGCCTAAGGGTTCACATAGTAAGTATTCCATGCTAGGTGGGAGATAGATTTTATTATTGTTGGTACTGAGCTTAACACAGTGCTATGCATATAGGAAGCTCTCAAGAAATAACTTTAAAAAGGCAAACCCAGCATGCTCCTGTCCACATAGTCCACAGACTTGAGTTCACCGCCCAGGACTAGTGGGAACAATGAAAATGAACAACTAAATAAATGTTTCTTCCTTCACTGTCTTCCTTTATATCTGCTGCCTGCCTTTATACCTCTTTAAAAAAAAAAAAAAAGTCAAGCCCCTCCTTTCATTGGGCCTTACTTCCCCAATTAGCCTAAGTTTCTGTGTGAGGGCATGTAAGTTTGACACAACTTTGTTGATTCATGTAACCAAAAAGCTGCCAGGTGCTGCCTGTGTTTTTCTTACCTTTTATTCTGGTGAGGGTGGGAGTTGGAGGGGGGTTGTGTGTCAAAAACTGTTGAGAAACTGATAAAAACTAAGGCCCCTTTCCCCAAGCAGGTTCTCAGAAGCAAATAACCATACTATGTTGCACAGTTTCAAGGGATCCCTGGGGCCAGGAGGAGAAGCCCCTCTTTGGGAGACACACCGCACACATGTCTCCTTTGTTGGTTTTACTCAACAAACAAAAGCTCGTAAAGCTCGTCCTCCTCCTCCTCCTCCTCCTCCTCCTTCATTTTCAGTGGGCGGCACCTTGGCTTCCACCCAGGGCCCCCAGGCCCCCCCATTATCTCGCCCCAGGCCCCCTGGCTCAGTGCCCATTCAAGCCACAACCCTTGGCTAGGAGTTGAATACAGCACCTGTTCAGCATTTGAGGGCTAAAAATGAAAAAAAAAAAAAAAAAAAGGAAAGCAGACTCAACTTAAAAAATCAGACAGAAGGAATCATCCTCCATGCCAAACACCATAATTCATAAGGCTCTTATTTGCTGAGTGGGACTAAATGGTATTTATGGACACGGGGCTCTGGACTCATCTAGAGCTGAGTGATCCAGGAGTTGCCCAAACTAGTGGCAGGGAGGAGAGGGCAGAGGGCAGCCCTCCCCAGGGCTGAGGAGATTAGACAATTTGCAGGGGGAGATTTTCTTGTTGTTCACAGATGGTATGTTTTTTCCACTAAACGTTAAATGTAATTTCAGTATTTTAGTAACTCTCTTGGAAGATAACCTCAAACAATTTCTGTTTATTTGAGGTCAATTATATGCTTGGAACTGAGCTATGGATTTCGTTCATTCATTCATTTATTCATTCAAGGTTTAATGGATATCACCTTATATGAAAAGTTGTTTTAGGCACTGAGAATACAGTGAACAAGGCAACGATCCCTGTCCTGATGAAGTTTGTCGTCCTAGCAGAGAGACAGATAATAAAAAATAAGTATGTCTGATGGTAATGTGTGCTGAGAAGAAAAATACAGCAGGCAGGGGGCGAGAGTGTTGAAGGGCACTGTTTTAGCTAGTGTTCAGGAAAAGCTTTGAACAGAGAACTGAAGGAGTGAGGGAACCTGCAGAGGTTTGTGGTTGGGGGTGGGGGGTGGTGGTCTTGGGGGTGGAAAGGAGTGACATCCACAAGGTGGCCAATCCTGATTGGGTTGGGACAGCCCAGCAAGACTGATGACCCACAGGACCAGTTTCTACAGCTGGAGGTTTCTGGATGACTAGGTTGCTGAACAGCCCAGCTCTCTATTGGATCATGTCCTGGGACACATAAATACGCCCTGGGTATGTGTTCGGGCTCCCTGCCATGCTGAGAGCACCCCAAGCGCTGTTTCTTCTACATCCTTAACCCTTCCCATTATACCTATGAGTTGCATAACCCCCAAACTTCTGCTGAAAGCTGGCTGAAGTTGGCAATGTTTCAAGACAATGACTTTGGGGATGGTAATACTATTTGCTAGACTGAAAGTCTGGATCCTCCCAAAATTCATATGTTGAAATCCTAAACTCCAGCATGACAGTATTTGGAGTGGAGCTTTTGGGAGGTGATTAGGTCATGAGGGTGGAGTCCTCCTGAACAACATTAGTGCCCTGTAAGAGACCCCAGAGAGCTCCCTCAACCCTTCTGCCATGTGAGGGCATAGGGAAAGAGCTTTCTATGAACTCAAAAGCAGACCTTCACCAGAACCTTGTGACTTGACACTCTAATCTTGAACTTAGCCTCAGAACTGTGAAAAATAAATCACTTTTGTTTATAGGCCACGTAGTCTGCGGCATTTTTGTTCAAGCGACCTGGGGGGACTAAGACACTATTTGAAAAAAAGTAAGTGATAAAGGAACAAGCTATAAATCACACCATGAGGAAGGAAACAATTAGATATATCTAGAATGTAGGCTATTCCATTAAGATAACTGGCCTGGTCTCTTCCAAAAAAATCAGTGTAATGAAAGATTATAGGATGAGAGACCTGTTTTGGATCAAAGGAACATTCAAATGAGATGTGTCCTCCTTGAACAGCAAGCTATTCGAGATACTTTAGGGATTATTACTAATTTTATTAGGTAGACTAGCAGTATTAGTAGTTAGATATGATACTATCCCTTTATTTTGGAAATGATGTTGGTGGGTATGGGAACATGTGATTATGTCCATAAAAAGTATATAATATCCAAGATAGCTAAGGTTTAGGATGGCTCAAGGAGAGAGAATGAAATGCTTTGAGGGACACTGCTCATCTTCCTGGGCTTGATCAGGACTCTAATGCTTGATAAACCCCAGGGTGTCCACTTTGTGTGTTCTGGAAAAGATGCAACAATACCTGGTACACAGTAGGTGCTCATTTGAAAATGAATGAATGAATGAATGAATGAATGACGAATGAATATTCTGTTGTGGGATTCACCTCACTGGATGGACCCTGGCTTAGATCCCACTCTCCCTCTCCACATTTACATCCCAGCCAAACTTCAAGCTTACCACAAGATAAATATATACAGTCAAGGGTCACTTTTTATGGAAGTACTTGAGGGGAGCTTCCTGCGGGTTCCCTGGATTATTCCAGGCATCCACTGTCTCCTTTCCCTGAGCTCCTTCAGGGTCTCCTGGGGGTCCCACTGTGAAGCTCAATTACCTGTATAACCTCACCGTTCAGGTCAAGACTAGTTTGTTCATAATCACTCAGTCATGAACACCTGGCATGCTGGTCCCTAATTGTGTTACTGAATCAAGGATTGCATTTTAAACAACTCTACCTGAAAAAAACTCCCATTGGGTGAAACACATTGTAGGTGCCCAATAAGAACTTGGTGTTGATGATGATGATGATGATGATGATAATGATAGTAGTAGTACTAACTAATGTTATTGAGCACTTACTAGTTCCAAATGTCATGCAAAGTGTTTAACAGGCACTTTAATAAAGCCTGTTTTGGTCTATTTTACTTTAATTCTCCCCCCATTTTACAAGCTGTTTCCTGATCTCACAAATAGGAAGTGGCCGTGCCAGGATCCAGACTCTGGCAGTCGCATTTCTGCTTTCCTTCCAGGAGTGATGTTCAGGTCACATCTTCTGTGGCGCTTAAGGACAGCTTTCTAGGAAAGCCAAGAGCCACCAGGGTCCAAGAGTTGTGCACACACCAAACACAGCTTCGGTGTTGGCATTGTTCTTTGTTTCCTATGAATCTCATAGTGAAGTGATTATCTAAGATAATAGCTCGTGGCACGCCCTAGTGAGTAGTGGTGAGGTCAGCTGCCTCCATCTGAGAACACAGTTCACCTACATCCCGAGGACCAAGATTTGTGTCTTGGGGAGGGGTGGAACAGGCGTGGGGGTGGGTCGTGATGAACCAAGATGAACAACTAAATAAAAATGCTTCTTCCTCCTCTCTCTTCCTATCTGCCTACACAGCTTCATTCCTGACTTCACCTTTCCTTTAAACATAAAAAATAAACTAAACTAAAATGATAACTCATGCCCCTTCTTTCACAACTCTCAGAAGCACACCATGGGACAATTGAAACTTCAGTAGATTGACAAGTGTTGTCCAGGTCAGACCCGAGGAGATGTAGATCCTCACTTCAACTGGTGTAGTGGTCATTTTTTCAGGCATCACTGGCTGGCTTGCTTTTAGGTTGAGCTGGGCCACTGGGCTGGGCTGGGCCAGGGCAGGTTGGGCCGAACTGGGCTTCACAGAGCTAGGCTGCTGGGCTGAAATGGGCGGGGCTGGGCTGGGCTGGGTTATTGGGTGACTTGGCTGCTGGACTGAGCTGTTGGCCTGCTGGGTTGTGTGGAGCGATGCTGGCCTGGGCTGGGCTATTAGGCTGCTGGACTGGACTGGGCTGGGCTGGATTGATTGGGCTTGTCTGGGCTGCGCTGGACTGGGCTGGATTGGGCTGGGCTCGACTGGGCTACTGGTCCACTAGGCTGGATTGCTTTTTTGCTTTCTCTCTCTCCCTTCCTCTTCCCCCACCACCCTTTCTTTTCTTTTTCCTTTCTTTTCTTTTTTTCCCCTCTCTTTTTTTCTTTAATTCTTGAGAGAAGGAATCATTTTTAAGGAAGGAGGAAATGGAAGAGGAAGCAATTTTATTTATTTATTTTTACTTTTGGTTGTTTACCCCACCCCTAGGTCCCAAACGCCCATCCTTGGGCTTTACATAATCCACACCCCAGTTGCTGGCTTAATGTCTGACTAGAGTATGCCACCTCTTGATTGCCATTAGGAAAAGGGGTTTTTGGTGGGTCCCCACTAGCATCTGAGTGAGGACAGACTCCCTGTTTTCATCTTTACGCCTCTCTCAATCCTGAGCTGTCCATCCATGTCCCCGTCATGGAGACTGATCTGAGATAAATACCAGTTGTCCCTGGTGGGCTCTGCACAGATTTTCTACCCTCGAATGCATCTTTTCAGCAGGTATCTGGTGACACAGGACCTATGGGTTCCTTCCTGCTTCACAGATGTTAGGTTCTAGCCACAAAACCAAAAAAACCTGGGCTGGGAAAGAAGTGTCCAGATTTCACTGAAAATGAAGCTTTCCAGGACTGCTGACTAAGGAGTTTTCTTTCCAAACATCTGAAAAGGCAAACAGATTGTAAATTAAGAGGGAGTTACAAGATAGCAGCTGAAGGGAAAGAACGCCTCCCTATTTTCGGGGTTGTAGCTTTAGCACTGACAGGACACAGGCAGCCAAGAAAGGTGATTAAACAGGGTGGGAGTGGAACCGGGGTGCTGTAGCAAATATTAGGTTACTGGGAGAGTTCAGGCGTCTTCTTTGAGCCAAGGGAAAACAGTTAATTCTGACAAGAGGCGGAGCAGTGGCTTGTGTTTTTCTCTTGCGCCATTGAATTAATGATTCCCACCCAGATCAAAGTTCAGGCTCCCAAGGCAACTCAGCAAAAATAAAGTGAAACAAACTGTAACTGTACTCAAACGGATGCTTCCCTGTGACCAAAGCATTAAGAAAGGGGCTGGATGGTCCTTGGACCACAAGTCTCTCCTCTCACTGAGTAAAAAATATTCATTTCAATAAACTGTCTCCATTTAGTTGGGGCTTGAATTTATAGTGAAAGGAGAGACCCTGGTGTGGCCTGTCCAGGCCATAGTCCTGGAACCGTAAAGTCAGGAGCAACCCCCCTACCATGCCTCACATCTCCAGTCCAAATATGGACATTCAGCTTTGAGCAACATAGAAGAAAAAGAGGCGGGGTAAATGGGATGGCAGGACAGGTTTCAACAGGGAGCATGTCTTCAGGCCTCCTGTTGGCGTTACTCAAGTTTAATAGCCATCGGTGTGACAGTTCCTTTCAGGGTTATCAAGCTTCTCTGACAACCCGAGAGTGTGGTCATCTGAGTCCCTCCAGGCCATGCTCAGGTCTTGCTTAGAGACTGCGTGTCATTTTTACTGCTTTCCCATAACCATCCACTCAGAGTACCTCTAGGAATGATCAGGATGATTCCAGGTTTGGGAGTCCCCTACAAAGTTGCAATCTTTTCTTCCAGGGGCTTCCTAGTGGTATGGGCCTCAAACAGAGCGAGATCACACCAGCCCTTACCTACTGCTTGCACAAGGTAGGAATTGAAGCAAAAACAAGTACGTCTACTAAAACAAATATCTTTTGGCAAAATGGAAACCCCATGGTGTTGGGGTTTGCTTCAGAGCTTGGAGAATCGAATAGGTAACTGATAGAATATTTTGGGGAAAAATTCAGGTGGGGCTTGAGGTGGGGTTTACAATATTTGCAGGCAAAGCACCTATTCCGGAAGGATCTGTGTTCATTTCTCTGAGGGGCTCATGCATAAACTGGTTTAGGAAGCCCACTAGGTGACTGTCTACCCATGTGACAGGCACTGTGCCAGCAACCAGGGGTACAAACCTGAGCCAGACACAGCCCCTGCCCTCAAGGAGTTCTCAGCCTGAAGGAGAAAGTGGAGCAACCATTCATCATAAAGCAAGGCAAGAGGTGCTGTGAGTCCTCATCAGACCAAGAGGCTGATACTCTGCATCTCGACAAGCTGGCCACTGTTTAGTCCCTAAATCATGGTTTTAGAAACTGAAGGAAGGCAGCAGTTTTTGGAAGAGGTAAATTTAAAATAAAATATTATTATGTGAAATGATTTGAAACGCTATCCTCAGTGATAATCTAGGCTGAAAAGATAAGCTAAAATGATGGATAATTGAAACATAAGATATATTAAGGGCAACTTCAGGATTCTGAAGGTCAGGCTGACTTTTTGACTTACTGTCAGGAAGACAACCATATTCTCCTACCATCAGCCTTTCATCTGTTTCATCAATGACAGAATATTGACCTGGATAAAGGATGATAATAAAAATGATTTATTGAGTGCTTCCTATGTGCCAGTGATTATATGGATTATCTTCACTTAATCTCCCATTCTGAATAGATGTCATTTTATCTTCCACTTGCTTTATCACCCTTATGCTTCTTTGGGAGTATTAGGCCACAAAAATATTCAAGCTGGATGAGGTGTTTGAGATCATCTGCAGAAATGCTCAAGATGAAATGTCACAGGGGTAATGTGACCAAATTTTAGAGGGGCAGTGCCTGCTTTTAGGTCCTGTGGGAAAGATGGAGAAATGTGGGTGTCATTGAAGATATCCTCAATGTGCCAAGTCTTCTTGAAAAAGGGGTTGCAGAGATTTGTACTGGTCAACATTTATATTGGTAATTTGGATCATGAAGGGTATTTGTCAATCTATGGATGACCAAGCTGAGGGAGGTTGGAGAGACTATATAATAGATAGTACAATTAAGATTTGACAAGATGGACAGGCTGAAAACAATTAGATGTCTAAAGCTAGCAAAATTAAGTTGTAAAAGTATAAATGTAAAAACTGTTTTTAGATCTCTAAACTCAGTGACATAAGTGCATAACAGAGAAAATGGACGATGACAATTATGGGGGAAAGGCTACTCAGAAAATAAGAGCCAATGTTGTTGCCATATTCAGCGAGGCAGTTTTAGGCTACATTTAAAAGAAGTGCCTGAAATCAAACATGAGCCATGTGCCAGTGATGAAGCAACATCTGGTTTGGTCTGAGGAGCACATTTTAAGAACTATGAGAAGAGGTGCCCTGGTGGAGAAGCAGATGGGTGCAGTCCACATACATGCCAACACGCTGGGTTTGTGCCCTGAGGCCAGTGGGAACAGCACCAAAGTGAACAACTAAATTAATAATAAAAATTCTCATGCCTCCTCTCTCATCCTGCCTGCTTGCCTTCATTCCTGCCTGCAACTTTCCTTAAAAATAAAAGGCAAATTGGAACAATGTCCAGAAAATATTGTATATGGGAAATACCTGGAATTCGTGTCATCATGGGAGACCTGGTAAAAGGAGGAAATGGGGGAACATGACAGTGGTCCACATATACTTATGGAAAAGAGATGCACTTTGAGAGTTCACTCGAATAGACAGGAAGTTATGGGGAACCCTGTTTCCACTCAATAGTCCTAACTTGTGATAGTCTGACCCCACATGATCTCCTTGCAAATATGCAGGCACAGGCTAAACTGACCACCCATTCAGCAGGGACACACAGGAGGGTGTAAATGAAAAGGAAGAGCCTGGAAGATTGGGTTCAGGTCCTGTCTCTGGTGCAAGTCAACTTCCTTTTTTAGTCTTCAGTTTCTTCAGTCCTGAGATACTAATTCTCATTGGCTTTCAAACTTTCGGTTGTAAATGGAGCCCATTTACCAAATGAAATCTTCTGCAACCACCCTCCCCTTCTATATAACAGCCCAGTTTATTACTACCGGATATCCCCTCGGCTACAGGAACCAAATCCTCTTAGAAGACTGCAGCAGGGTTCTTGGGAACACTTTGCCAAGGACCACAGCCGATCTTCCAGCCCTAAAATTCATGATTTTCTAAAGTTCACCCTACCTTAGTTTACAATCTGTAGACTCCAATCCTCTAACCCCTCATTTTATGAAGTACTTGAGATTTCAAAGAGATTTATCTAAGATCTTACAGCTAATTTGTGGCAGTTACATTTAGATACATGGTTCCTATTCTAATCTGATGCTCCTTCTACCTCAACAAGACTGTTCCTTATTTCCACCCATTATTTATCTTAGCATTTATTCCCCTTCAGGTCCCAATAAAGCTGTGCTGTGCTGTCCTCTAGAGATTCTTTCTCTTGTACCAGAAAGGCAACAGATTCAGTCTGAGGCCTTACTGCAGCTTAAAACAATGAATAATCACAAAATTCATTTCTCTATGTATTACTTTAGTTCAGTGAAATACTGTATGACCTGAGAAGTGAAAAATAGGTGAGACCCAGACTTCTGATTGCCCTACAGTATATCTTCTCTCCTTCCCTTACTATATTTTAAGATGTTTGCCCAGAATAAACGTATTTCTCAGTCTCTTGCAGTTAGATATGCCACTGCAACTAAGTTGTGGCCAATAGATTATAATGGAAGATACTGTGTATACTTTTTCTCCCCAAAAGACTTTTATTAAACTCCCTAAAGTCAGTGCCTCTCACCAAAACTGCCACAGTCCTGGGGTGTGTCCTCTGGGTGGGGACGGGGTACAGGGCCTTGTAATGTGCCCCTGTGACTGGCTGGGCACTGCCACACAGCGCTAGAGATGGCCTCCTCAGTTCTGGTGAATGTCCGAATGCTTCTCTGGGGCTCGCAGCTGTGGTGCTGGTAGCTGATGGCAGGCTCTGCGCAGGAGTCAGATGGGGGGACTGTCTCCTGCACACACCCTGAAAGGTATTCCTGGGATGCTAGGTAGGTCCAAAACATCCCAGTTCCATCTTGGGGATGGTAGGGGACAACTGTGGTCAGGCTGCCCCTTCTAAGGGGAATTCTGGGGGCTCTCTCCAGCAAAGGCTGAGGATTGGGTGAACTTTGTGTATATCTTTTTAAGAAAGTATACTTACTGGGAGGGAGAATGCCCTTCACCATTTCTTCCATGACGGCTAAAATGGAGTCCTGGCAGCTATACAATGAACAGCCAACCTAAAACCATAAGGTAAAAGCCATATGCTGAGAATGCTAACGAGAGTAAGAGCTTCAGTTTCTCTGCCAGCCCCACAATGTGTCCTCATGTTTTACAGGTGAGAGAAATAAACTATGTTTAAGCCACCATTATTACCATTTTTCATCAGTTCTGTCACTGATTATAAAACAGCATTATTTATATCTATCACTAAGAAAACCACTGCCAATTAAATCCCACTCAGTTGTATGATATAGTCCAATTTCAGATTAAGTTCAAATGTGACAAAAGTATGAGTCTTATTACATGAAATACTGTGGTTATAGTATTTTGGGCTTTTGTTACTCACAGCTGAGCCTAATCCTAGCTGATTCAAGAATCATGAGGGAGGGAAAAGATAAGTTCTAAATAAAGAACACAATAATCATGTAGAGGAAAGAACAAGTTTCTATATAAAAAAAGACTCATAAAAATAGTAGTGACGCATGACTCAATTTAGGGAAGTTTCTCCTATACCTCCCAGTCTGGCCTGGATTAACTGAGGACCTAGAAGGTTATCTGGATTTGGCCAAGTGAGATGAGGCTCTAGGGTCTGAGTGATCTGATTTTAAGACGTTAAGGACACAAAACATTGCTAGTCACTCTCCACTGTGTCATTAGTTTTAGGGTCTCTTGACTCTCTGGTTTCTTCTCCCCAACTCTGTATGTTACTGCAGGTTGACTTTGAGGAACACAAATGGGCAGTGACTGCCAGGGCAGCTGATGACCAAGACAGGCTTGTAGCTGACAGTGTCTCCCAGGGATGCTCAGGGCTCTTCTTCCCACACCAGGCACAACTACTGCTTTACGGTACAATTCCAGCCCTGATCTGGTACAAAGCTGAGCACTTTGGTCCTTAAGACTAAAATTCTGACTTTAACCTGATAATCCTTTATTAACGTACCTGTTGTAATGAAAACATCAAAGGGCAAAAATGACAGAGAAGGGAAACTTGGCTTATCTAAAAATGCTTGTGAGATGAAATCGTGTGTCATTAAAACAGGGTCACTTTCGGTAGGAGGTCTACTTGTTTTAAAGTAATAATGCAGTAAGTAATTTTTTAAAAGCAAGCATTTTATTTGTTCATCTTGGTTTTTCCATCCCCAGTCCCAGGTCACACATTCGTGTCCTTGGGCTTTACATGGTCTCACCCTAGTCACTGTCTCAGCCACCTGAGCTACCAGAGTCATAATAGTAAGTGATCCTTTGTCATATGACTGCTTCTTGAATCTACTGGGACTTTACGGGCTTTCAAAGATTTTGCTGACTCTCTGCTTTGATTATCATGTTGACTATTGCCTCAAGTGAAAATAATTTTATATTTATTATTTAATACATCAGTCCCAAAGGTAGGCAGTAGTATCATTCCCATTTTAAAGGATAATATAATTAAGACTCAGAGCAATTGATTAACCTTCCCAGAGTAACACAGCTAGTAAGTGGATTCTGAACTTTAGGTTGGTAAAAGTTGCCACTACAATTTAGGTGTAATATTATAGAATCCAATTTTTTAAGTTTTAAAGATGGAAAAATACACAGTTTTGCTGAGGAATACTTTTATCTTGCCACTCAAAATCTGGTCCACTGGGCACTAGACTTTTGACTGTTCTGAAGGAAAACCTTCCTTGAAAAAGCCAAAACAAACAATAAAGTTGGAGAGATGATGGGGAATGAACTGAGTAAGTATCCATCATTTCAGGTCATACTTGAAACTGCAATTACTCAGGCCACTGTTTCAACAGCCTGTGAAATAAGCTAGAATCTCTGTTGGTGTTGGGGTGCAAAAGGGTTCCACTGGAACATTCTCACAGCAGACAAGGGTGACTACTGTTGCGCTAATGGTCTTTTTTTTCAACCCCTGGCCACGGGCTTAAGCCTGGCTTTAGACTTCACAGGGCCCGCACCGCAGCTGTCTTAGCTGCCCGAGCCACCAGTGCTGCACTTGATGGCATATTTTTTTAAATGAAATCAGTTATGTGGCTTTTTTGTTGAAGCAATTTCTAATAACTTTTAAAATGACTTTTTAGATATTTTGTTTACCTTAATGCATATATTTACTTTTCATGCATATTATGTTCCTGGAGAGAAAAGCACATAAACCCCTATTTAACATTGCTAATTCTGATACAGATAGGATATAATGAATCATGGGAATTTCTAGCAGACCTCATGTTCTACAAAAAATCAGCTTGGCTACTAAAAGTACTGGCCCAATTCTTATAGGGCAGATTCTAATTCTTCCTGAATTCAATGAAGTTCAGCCAAGTAGAAGTCCTACCAAATGATTTCCTCTGGATTGAAATATATCAAAATGGAATAAAACTTTACCTCCAAACTCATTACATATTCCCTCAGATACCAAAGTACACAGACATCAGGGTAGATTTCTTTTAAATTATTTTATTTTTGTGTAAGCTAAAAGGAAATTTACACACTGAAATCTCAAAAGACCTTGGGCATGCACATTAACCTTGTTAGAGGTTCTTCTACATGTCTCTCTTTTTTCCATAGGAATTTCCCCAAACATTTAAAACCCATAGTTTTTACTGTATATACAGCCTAAACCATAGCAATCTATGATTATGTCATTTTACACTGTGCAAAATCCTCAAAAATAGTGGTACGATAAAACAAAAAAATCAGTAACAAGTAAATTTCATTTTAAGACATTCATGTAATTTGGTCCTTCTCCAAACCAAACTGATTTCAAACAGTGACAATCCCTTTAAACCCCTCCAATCAAAGTCTGACAATGATCCATATCCTACAGTAAAATAATGATTGATAAAGTACCTTGCAAAAGGGCAAATAGCAATATGCCAGATTGAAAAGATTAAAAAAGAGCAAAAAATGCTAACAAAAGCCAGATCTGAAATAATCCCATCACACAAAATTAAAGAAAAAAAAAAGTTCTTTTAAATGGGGACTTTGGAGCTTATTTATGATAGCAAAAGTACTTAAACATATGATATGAAAAATTAATAGCACATTCAATGCAATCTGAAAAGACTGAAGGGATTTCACAGACAGTAGAGATTTGAGTTTTTAATTTTCTTTTTTTTATTTCAAAAATTTTGTAAGAAGGACACCACCAGTGTATTTCACAAAGACATAAATGTATACACCCCAGCAACACAAAAAGAATAAATCTTCAAAAATGTTCACCCCAGATTATTTACATTTTTTCTAATATAAATTTAGGACTTCAGTATGTAAATAAATATACATTACTATGTATACCTTTCTAGTGCGGCTTACCAACAAATCAGCTGAACTTTGAATTTTTTTTTTTTTTTTAATTAAAGCAGGTTATGCTTTTGATGGTAGGGAAGGGATGGAGGACTGGAAAAGCAATTTGAAACTGTCCAGTTCACATCAGTTATCAGTCTGCTTTTTCTTGAGAGTTTGTGGAAGGTGTTAATGTAGCTGGGAACATCAACACCTTGGCATGCATGAATGTTAAGTCAGGAAGGCTAGCGATCACCTTGATGGCTTCTTCACTCAGGTGTTCTTCTCTTTTTGGCTTCCTAATGACAATGAAAAAAAAGAGAAATATGTTAATTTGACTTTGCTGTAGGCCAAATGGGAGAAAAAAACTTTCAAGGCAGACAGCAATCTGTGCTGATTTGATTTCTCTCTGAACCTTATTATACTTTTGTGTTGTGTGCCTCCTGTGCCAGATGCCTGTGTCATGTCTTATGATGATGCATCCCCTATTTATTATTCATGTTCACATAGCTGGGCATGCACATACAGACATCCACATGTACATGTATACAGCACACAGCTTTGAGGCAAGAAGCACCTATCCAGGCATACTTAAAAAATATTACGAAGCAGAAATATAATGCCAAAGCCCCACCCAACTGAATACCCTGCTGCCCCACTGTGAAAAAATTACTTCAACATAAAATAAAATATGTCTGGCCCAAGACCAATAAATCATTTTAACCTCAGGCTTTCTTCATCTCTAATAGGAATTCCAAGAGAGAAAGCTTTGGTTCAAAACACTCAGTCTCAGTCCCATTGCAACAAAGCACATCCAAATGCAGTAGCAGCACCAGGACCAGTTGTTAAGGTGGAGGATGCACACAGGCAGGAAGGACTCGGGGACAGGGGAATCTTGGAATTGTGTGGGTCCCCTAGAGGAAGTGCATGCTACTACACTGCCACCCAATTAAAAGGAGAGAAGTTTGGTGCTTAGCACAGACAGGAACTCCTGATGATCCAGGGTTATCCTAGCTGCAAAATATGCCAAATGAGCCTCAAGTTGAACACATGGTTATAAACCAACCTTTCTTTTCCCCAGGATATTAAATAAATTAAAAGAGCTATAGTCATATAAATACTAATTTTAGACCAAAGTTCATTTAAAATGGTTGATTCTACAATGCCCATTTCTCTTATTTTTTTTGGCTATGGGTAGCTGGTACTCGATTCAATAGGACAGTTATTTCTTCCACCTAAATATTGTCTTTTTCCTTGGAATGGAAACAAGAAGTCAGGAGTTAAAGTAAGACAGGAAAGACACAAGTAGGTTTTTATTTTATACCTAGACATTTTGGTTATTTTCTTAAATTCAGGCTGAAATTCAAATATTTTATAGAATGAAAAATCAAACATTACACTTTTAGAACCAAAATCTTCAGAAGGGTCAGGGGGAGCAACCAAGATGAATAAATAAAAATAAACAAAAAATGTTTCTTCCCCCTCTCCCTTCTAGCCTACTCGCTTTCATTCCTGCCTACACCTTTCCTTAAAAAAAAAAGCCTTGGACAACATGGAGAACAAGAACATCGTCAGGGTAATTGGAATACAGCTTGGGTGTTAGATGAAATAAAAATTTACTGATATTAACAGATGGGTATCACCAATTCCAAGAGTAGGTTCAATTCAGTATGGACTATAAAATCACATTTTTGGTTAAAATAACACACACACTTGCAAAAACAACGATCTGAAAGAATATATACCAAGATCTGAAAATATATATACCAAGGAGTTACACTAATCTGAGTGGTTAAGAATGTGATACTGGTGTGCCCTGGTGAATAGTGGTTGGTCAGCCGCCTTTAGCTGGTGCAGTCTACATACATCCAAATGATTCATGTTTGTGTCCCAAGGCCAGGGAAACAACCAAGATGAACGACTAAAAAATAAAGTGCTTCTTCTACCTCTCTACCTGCCTTGCCTTCATTCCTACCTGTTTCTTCCCTAAAAAAAAGAAAAAAGAAAAAAAGTGATAGCTAGCTCAGTTTTTCTATTTTGTAACTTTCTACAATACAGCCTATTGCTTGTCATAATAAGGGGTTATTAAAAAGCAGTTGCAGCTTTTCCCCCCAAGGAATGGTTTATAAAGATTATTAAGTTTTCTACCAATAGCTTATTAAGGGATGCATACTATTTGGAGGCAATATGGAGTTTTATTTAAAAATAAGGGAAAATAATTTATATAGTTTATAATTTGCTCATTAATCTGTCGTCAGTGAACACCGATGCGGTCTAGTTTTTTCTCTTCGTTAAAGGAAAGGTGCCACCAGGAATGAAAGTGAATAGGCAGGCAGGGAGAGGAGGAAGAAGCACTTTATTTTACTTTTAGTTGTTCACACTGGTTGTTTCCTACCCACACTTGGGACTCAAAACCAGGATTATATGGCCTGCACTCCTTTAGAGGCAACTGACCTAAATACTGCTCCACCAGGGTGCACCACAGTTTTCTTTTAGAACATAAGAAAATGCTTGAGAATTTGAAAATAAAGTTATACCACGACCCTTTCTTAAAGCCAAAGACAGTGATCTAATTTTGATTTATAGTCTAAGATTTATCTTTTTTTTCAAATGGAATACAACTGAGAGCCCAGAAATACATCCGTATGTTTAGGGTAAACTGATTTTCAGCACCAAGACCATTCAATAAGGAAAGAATAGTCTTCTCAACAAATTAGTGCTGATATAACTGCACATCTACATGCAAAAGTATGGATCCCTACCTCACCCAAATTGATATATTAACTCAAAAGGGATCCAAGACCTAATATGAATTAAAGCTATGAAATTCTTCCCAACCTTGAATCAGGGCAACAGTTTTTAGATATGACACCTAAAGCACAAGTAAAACAAAAAAGAATATAAATTTGATTTCATAAAAATGAAAGTCTTTGTATTTCACAGGACATTATCAAGAAAGTAAAAAGAACTGAATGAGAGAAAATGTTTGCATCATATATCTGGTAAGTACCTAAAATATATAAAAAATTTAACTATAATAAAAAGACAATGTGAGTAGACATTTCTCTAAAGAAGATATACAAATAGTCAATAAGTACCTAAAAAATGCTTAACATCATTAGCCATCAGGGAAATTCAAGTCAAAATGACAATGATAGCACTTCATAAATACTAGGCTAGCTACAACCAAAAAGTCAGATAATAACAAGCTCTGGGGAGAATGGCAAAACTGGAACTCTCATACCTTTTGAACAGTTCCTCAAAATTTTACAGTTATCATATGACCCAGCAGTTTCACTTCTAATAAAACTGAAAACATTTTCACACAAAAACTTGTACACAGGCATGTGCAGGTGGCTTAGGTGTTAAGTTGGTGAGTAGACTATGGGCCCAAAGACCTGAGTTTGAGACCTGGGTCTGGGCGAACTAAAAAAGAATGATGATTAAGTAAATAAATAAAAATACTTTTTCCTCCTCTTCCTTCCGTCCTGAATGCCTATGTCCTTTCATTCCTTTCTGCTTCCTTCCTCTACAAAAAGTCTAAGCTTCCAAAAACAAAGAAACAAAAAGACTTATATATGAGTATTCATAGGAGCATTACTCGTAAGTCAAAAAGTGAAAATGACACAAAAGTCCCTCAATTGACTAATGGATAAGCAGACTTATATAAAACAAATGAAAAGTACTGACAAACAGACAAACATGGCTAAACTTGAAAACAGTATGTGATATTATATGATTCCATTTATTAAATAACCAGAATAGGCAAAGGATAAACACAGGAGGCAGATTTGTGGTTGCTAGGGGCCGAAAAAGTGGTAGATAGGGAGTGACTTAATAATGGTTAAGGAGTTTGTCTGGGCTGATAAAAATGTTCTGGAATTGGACAGCGGGGATAGTAGCACTGTTGTACCTTGTGAATATACTAGAAGTCACCGAATTATTCACTTGAGAAGGGTAAATTTTATGGTATATGAATTACATCTCAATTAAAAGGTAAAAAGAAAAACAACATACTGTGTCCTGTTGAGGAATATTTAGCATCTGTTTTTGTCCACTCACCTTTGACTAATAAACTTCAAATAGAGGTTGATGGCTACTAACTTGCTTGCTATATATACACTGATAAAGATTAGGAAATATTTTTTCTGTTAGAAAAGACAAGCAGGAGGATGAAACTTTTAAAACTAAGAACTTGCACTTCTTTGAAAAGCAAAACAGCATGGAAAGAGAAAGTAGAACATAGAAAAAGTATGGGACAGTGTTTGTTACGTGTCAGATTTTTCTCTACCTAAACCACTGTTTAACTTTTTCTTACTCTATAGATCTTCAGTGCTTCCTTACTCTATCTTCTGGGTATTGTCAAGAGCCAGTGTTTGCTGAGCTTGACTTATACAGTTGATTTTATTCAAAAATAAAAATGAAACAAGACCTAAAAGCAGTTAAACATTGGCATTTTTCTGAAACTTAGTCTTCCCTGTACAACTGGGAATCATTCAAAGGGATATTTTACAGTATCATTTTCTTATGAATATTTTCACTTCTCAACATTTTCAAATAATTTCTTAAAACACAAAATACAAAGTTGGTAACTTGCTTTCAGTTTATTTTGTTTCAAATATGAAGCTGGAAAAGTACTAGAGAGTAATTCAGTGTAGCTACATTGACTCTAAGATATATATTATAGTTTTAATTCATTCTATAATAGTAGTGATGAGGGAAAAAATAAAAACTTCTTAAAGTGATAGAAGTTGGCAAAGTTCTCTAGAGCACGCTTCAAGGATGTTACAGTTAGGAAAGCAACCAAGTTAACAATGTGGTTTAGAGCTCCTCCTAATGGCAGAAAGAAGGAATTCTCATCACCGGACTGAAAACGACTTGAGTTCATTTCGTGAGACTGCAGAGGAAAAAAGGTGAGGAAACAGTCTGCCCTTAGTCTGTCCTAAAAAAAGCAAGGGAAAGCCTAAACAATAAAAGTGGCAACAGTTTTTCTTGTTTTTAAAGTCAAATGTGCATTTGTTTTTGCTTAACAAATATTTTAGAAAAGAATGCATGATAAATTTGTATGAGATTTTAATTTGGAAATTAATTTATTTGAACAGATAAGAAATTGCAAAGCCAGCAAAAAAATCCACAATGGCTTTTCATTTACAATGACCTTTATCACTTAATAGGAAGTTTTAACAGTGCCAGGTACTGTTACTACAAAAAAACAGCGTAATTAAGAATAATGAAGATAATCTGTGGACAAACATTGCATGTTATGAATATACTCTAGGGAAAAATTAAGGATGTCTAACTTAAAATAAGTCTCTGGTAAGTTTTTTTTTAAAAAAAATCATTTTTTATTTTATTTTTATTTAGTTGTTCACATTGGTTGTTTCCCCCAGATCCAAGACTGGAGTCCAAGAGCATGGGGCCTGTGCTCCTTTGGAAGTGACTGACCTAACTGCTACTTCACCAGGGTGAAGTGGCCTTTCCTAATTAAAACTAGCAATAGTTTCAATAATATCTCTTTAATGAACTGTCATCTAAGTATATAATACCATTTAAAAGGCAATGTGAGGATTCAAACCAGAGTTTTATAAGACAGGTAAATATTTATTATTCATAAGAAAAAAAGCCTTTCTTAAAAATGGACGTTTTTCTACAGGAGAACTGATTTAAAAGTTAATCTAATCTAATGTGAGTGGAATTGTACTTATTTAAGAGAAAGAGCTATAATACTTCTGCCAGAGTAGGTAGCAGATAAATATTTCCAATTTAAAATGCTGATGAATCATGGGTTTGAAACAGAAGAACTGGTATGGTAATCAACTAGTATTTGCCCTTATGGTAGTGATTTCCTAGTTCATAATGATTACCTCTTCTTAGCAGAACTGGCTTATACTTATGGCTAACATGTAAAAGCACCAGCTTATTCTAGTACTTAATTATCTAAAGCAATAGTTTTCTTGAATCCCAGACAAATGGCTCAAATGTCTTTTTTTGCATTTGGTTCCCACAATGAGAGAAAACTTTTTTTTCAAAGGTCATACATACCCCTGAAGAGGTCCCAGAAAGCTTGGTGTAAAGCAAGGCATCATGTCCTTCATGCAGAGGTGCTGTACATTAATGAAAATAAAAGAGTGGCCATTCCCTACTCTATTTTAGCTTGGAAGGGAATAGATTAGTTTTGGTGACTCTGGGAGATACTGGGTTTTCAAAGATGATAGTTATGAAGGGAAATAGTATTCCTATAATAGTTTTATAATCTTAGCATGTAATCACAATTCTTCTCTACACAGTTGGGTAGGGGAAAGAGAGGAAACCATCTTTGTCAGCATTTTCCTAGTCTTATGAAATGGCTCTGCTCTAATAAAGTTCATAATTAAACATAATTTTGATACTATTTTCTAGAATTAGGCATCTAATGATTTTTACAAATATAGAAATGATCTTTAATATAATATACTGAAATACTGCAACTTAAATGCTTTCCCATCTGGGTTGTTTTAACGCAATTCAAAATCCAAGTATAATGAACATTGGTAATTTACCTGGTAGAAGTACTTGTCTTCTCTACTGTGGACATGAGTCTCGCAAATGCGTCAGTCACTTTGAGGCTTGAGGTGGAGATTTCCAGCTTAGAAGTTGTTAACTCATACAATTCTGGATCCACACCTTATAGTATAAAATGATAGTCAGTGATGGCAAGCTGCATTGGGTTACTTCAACTAGGTACAATCCAAGATGCAAAAAGGGAAATTATTCTGTAAACATCTGAGTCTTTAATAAGCACAACACATCTTTATGTTGCTGTAATGTCATTATTTACCTTTTAAATTATAAATTCTACTCCAGTTTTTATAAAGTAGGAAAGTACTTTTAGAGTTCCACTTTGGTATAACGATAACCTTAATTCAATATTTTTGTAGCAGATACCATCCAAATATTTGTAACATTTCTATCTGCTATAGAAATCTACTTCGATTTTGGATTAGCTGTAATATAAGTTTTCAATGTTTTATAAAAAAGAATGTAAAAGTTCAGTTTTTAAAAGGACTGATTAACTTCAATTTTGGAACCTCCCTGACCATTTTTTCTACCATACCAAAAGATTTTGGAATTAAAAGTCTCAAATAATGGTAAATGATTTGATTAATTTAACTAAACTCTGACTTGCAGAGGACATGAAATATTATGAAAAGCACCAAATTAATACTAAAGATAAATTATATATCACATTGTTCTTTCTTAGGTAAAAAGTGGGGAGGGTTAAAAGGTTCTCGAAAAAAGTGAATTAAAAGGGCTACTTTCGTATAAGATGAAAACTGTTTTAAGGGTTAATTATATTTCTATAGTCTTATATCTGAACCTAGTAGCTAATAATTCAAATAATTGTTCAAGGCATTCAAAATGAAGCTGTTAGATTTAAGTCTATAAAAAGACTTCCCCATCTGACTTCACTAAAATATACATTTGTACTTTTATATTTCCATTAAATATAGATTTAAATAACAATGACTACAAGAACACTAAAAAATTATTTTCAATGCAAACTTAACTTTATATAATAAAGATAATCATCTAAAAAAACTTTTGATCCTATACTCTTTGGTATTGGCAAACTACTTGAGATAAAAAGTTCAATAGTTTCAGGGTATAGCAGAAAAAGCAGGCTGAAATATAAAACCCCCCCTTATGATTTCCATCAGCATATAAAATTATATATGAATACATATTAATATTAAGACGTTTTCTTCTTTTAGGATATTTCAAGGTTAAGGAAAAAAAATCAGAAACTGCCTTCTGTTAGTCAAATTTGCAGATGACTAGCAGATACAGGCATAGATCTCAGATGTTTACACAAACCAAAACAAGCAAAAGCGGCTTCCACAGTTATATCCCACAAGGGAGGAAGGCTATAGAAAATGTTGACTCTCCCAAGTTCTTAATATTTCATTAAGGTACAGTTTCAAAATATATACAAAAGGCCTTTACTTAGTTATTTCAGTAAGTAATTAAAGTATTAAAAAATTGTAGATGCCTGTAAAGGGACCAAATGAACCCAGAGAATCTCTTACTTTCATTGTGAAAGGTTAGATTCCAAGTAATCACAACATATATAAGTTGATGTCTAATGTATAATGCAGAATAGATAACTGCATCTGACTGGCAAAAAGTGCTAGTAAAAGTGTAATTGGGTTGTAAAATACTGGGCACTTGGCTGTCAAATAGTAAAGTAGGAGATTTAAAAAAAAGAGACAACAAAATAATCCCCTCAAGACCAAAACAACTACCACAACCCTGTAGAAAAAACAACAACCCAGTACTATGGTCATATTTTATATTTTTCAAAAATAAGATAATTACACTAACAATTAAAAATAATTTTTTAATGGAAGTTTTATTTTTTTAATAGAGCCTTAATGAGGCATAGTTTAATTACATAACTAAAGCTAGTCAACCAAGTTCTATGCCAACCTCTTAACTTAGGTCTCACAGACACAAAATAATGAAATAACTGCAAGCTAAGACAAAAATGACTTTCCCAGAAACAAGTCAGAAAAAGTGCAAGCAAGAGTGAAATGGAATACTAAGGAAGGCATTGATACCTGTAGCTTGATGTTAAGTTTTAACAAAACCCAATAGCAATAAAAAGCCAAATAAAATTTATAGTCAAGTTTACACAGCAGCTACAGCATATTAGTGAAAATATGGAACAAACATATTTAAAAGATTCCAAGAAATGAAGACTGAATTTGAGCATACTAATTTCATTTCTATTACAGCTCTAAGCTTCTGAAACCCTCTGCTCTTTCAAAGTTGTGTACACTGAGCCTGGTTATCAGGTCATCTCTGTACTTCTTCATATGGTTAGATTATTTGTAGTCCTATGGCTGGTTTTTAACTGAGTTTGAAATGTAACCAAAATTAAATTCAAACCAGATTTTAAATATCAAAAATAGTGACCTCATTTAAGCTATAATATAGTTCATGACAAAGCATAGCTCAGAGTAAATTTAAAGTAGAAGCTTGGTAATCCATTCCTGGGAATACCATAATAAGGGAACTGATACACAAGTTTTTTTGGTTGTCTCCCACCCCCCACCCCCCACCTCATTAATATTTAAAGACAACTAATTGGCTCACCCAGGTCATTTCATAGTTCAGAGATATTCAGAGATAATTTCAGTATATGGCAAATATCATTTGAAGTAAAAAACAGATTGAAGTAAAAAAGATTGGAAACAATGAAAATGATAACCAGGGGCTCAGATTTCAGGAATCCAGTCATTCTACCTGATGGCCTTGGAGCTTCATTATAGCAGGATCAGATTTCTATAATCAGATCTTGGAGAAGGGCATGTTGGGTCCCAGGCTTACCCTCAGCTGACTCTTTTGGTCTCCCCCCATTTCCTACCATTGCTTCTAAACTGCTGGAAGAGGGTAGGCAAGGTTATCTAGTATAATAGAACAAACCCAGCAAATTCTCAGGCACCAGGCTGGCTGTGTAACTGGCTACAAGTGATGGCAGAGAGGGATCCTTGCTACACAATCTGGGTGTCAGCATCTATAGAGCACCCCAATAGCTTACTGGTGATCAATGGTGATTACTAGATCACAAGTTGGGATGACAGGGACTCTCATTAAAATAATATTAAATAAAATGTAAACATAAAAATGCCATTATATTGTAATCTTTTATTCAGTTAGAAAATGACAAAAGTACATTAGTCCTTTGGTCAATGAACTGAACTTTTCCCAGGGTGAAACATTAATTTAACAGGCACGCCAGTAAGTTTTAATCTCTAGCTTTTAGAATCTAATAGCAATTATTTTCCACTATTAATTTCTATAATATTTTCTTTTCCTCCATGGAAAACTAACAGTATATTTTCTATTTAAGAGTTACATAAAAACAGTAACAGTTCTATGTGGGACTATATAACTAAGTGCTAGACTCCAATATTTTGGAACCTAATTATACATTTAGCAATACCAATAACTACCTAATGCTAGAATTTATAAAGGTTCCATTATCACAGGTACTACAATGCAAAGCCACCATCTCTGTGTACTAAAATATCCTATCTCTAAACTTGTATTGTTCAAATGACTTTACAGAATATGCTTTTAAAAATAAGCATATAAAACACCACATTTTCCATTTACAGGGAAAAATAATCCTGCTTTTTTAACTGTCTAAGGACACTAGGGCTTTATTTCTAAAAGCTATTCTCACCTCTGAATATTACACTCTGAGAAAGCTTTCCTTAAAATACATTTCATGTAAGTCAGATACTAGAAAATAACAATAGATACATGAAAGAAAAAGTATTAGAAAGACATTACAGAGAATACAATCTACTTGTTTCCTTGTTTATAGGAAAGTCAAGTGATGTGGTCATGCTTTTAGTAAATAAACCAGAATTGTGGTTTGAACACTCTGCTGACCTGGGATTGTGGTGCTGCTGCTAGAACTACTGTCATCCACGGGCCCAAAGAAATCAAGGTTCAGAAGAGTGGAACCTCCACTAGCTTGAAATTCAGTGACCGTGTTGGTAGGCAGCCACACAGAAGGTAAGCCAAGGGAGGAGGGGTTATGTGTAAAAAGGGGTAAGACACACACTTGAACATGCAGGTTATAATTAGTAGTCATTACACATTTTAAAATCAACATTAAAACAATGTGTACAGTATTAGTTTTTCATTACTAAGGACATTTCTAAAGTAACAATTTAATGCAATGTACATTTTCTCATGTACAGTGTAAATAATTTAACACTTAGTAAGGTTTTAGTTAGGAGTTCAGTTCTTTCAATCAAAACTCAAAGCCATACCAGAAAGACCAAGGGGAAAGTGTACCCGTTAAAGGGAAACAATACTTTAATCTCAACCCAATATTAAATCACTGTGCATGCCCAAATCATTCTTTCATGTTAGTAATGTTGGTTTTTCTAATTAATGACTTTAAAAGTGACAAAGTTGCCAGTCTCAGGACACGCACCAGCACATTAACTTAGTTTAATATAACATAATAAGGAATGTCACAACTGCCCTACCCTGATGTGCAACCTCAAGCTGTACTGTTCCCCTTTAACTCTGAAACAGTAAGCAGAAATAGTATACATTTTTATAGAAGTTGTTTGTTAATAAAAAGCATAATGATTTGACTGAATAAGACACCAGACAACAGCAAAAGGTGCATCCAGGCTTTCCTTCAGCACTGTTATTCAATTGGATGCTTTCCAAATATCCCAGGACTCCCACTATAAAGCAAAACTGATAGAATGATAGGTGTTTTAGACAATGGCTCAAATAATTGGTGAACTATATTAAGGAGTAAAAATAATTGTATCTTAAGAGTCCAATTAAAACTTGTGGTGTCAATTAACTAGAAAATTAGTATTTTGTGTTACTGATTTTAAAGACCCACATTACTGAAACAAATTATTCCTTTTTCAGGATTTTCTTTTAAAGTCATAAGTCAAACCATTTATTTTTGGAACTACCTATTAGCATTCTGAAACAAGTTTTAGAAAAAGGATCATGAAAATCACTCATTTCTATTGCATATAAGTGCTCTATAAAATATTTTTAAATCTGAAAACTACTTTGAATCAGTAAATATGTTCTATTTGCACTGTTTTGGTTAAATAATTGTGCTTTGTGCTTTAAAGCAGCCTCTAGCCATAACACTTTGCATCCAAGAAAATTCCTTTAATTAAAACTACAGAAAAAAATTTCAGGTGAATTGGACCTACCTAAAATATTGTTTAAATTACACAGGCATTTTTAAAAAATAAAGAAGCTTGTTTGTGACTTAAGATAAAGAAACTAAATTTTACCTAACTACTACTATCTATATTTGGACAGTAATAATAATAGTAACGGATGGTTTCTTGAGCAATTACTATTCAGAAAGAAAGCCTGAATTTCCAAAGATGAGAATAAGAAGTTATTTCCAAACAAAAAAGGAAATCAGCAGAGAGAAGTCTGTCTGAACTTTGTAGCTTTCTTAACTCTAGCTCTGGTGCTAGAGGCTCTACGGAGAGACGTACCATCTAAAGGGTTAGTAAGGCCACTGCTACTCCAGTCAAACTGGACGGGTGGTAGAGACTCCTAGAGTTGAAAACCAAAAAATCAAAATTAATCAGTACAGGTTGTAGCAACGTAAAGAATCCTTAAAAAAACAAAATAAAACAAAAACAAAAAACAAAAAAACTACTATAGCAAGATCATTAGGCAACAAAATACCTACATCCAATAAAATACCTAAGGACAAAATTGGGATAATTTACAATTTCAGAAGGTTACCTGCAAATATTAACACAAACTGAAATTGCAAAACTTATAAACAGTACAGCTTACCGACATTAACAGTTGTATCTGAGATATGGAATTATGTTTACATTAAAACAAATTTGTGAATTGATTCTATGGTAAGATGTCAATCTAGTCTTAAATCATGTCTTAAACTACTGGCTTGATTACATAATAGTATTAGAAGATTTTAAAACTTTAGACTTGTTTTCACTAAAGAGTGACCTAATTTATTTTAAATAGTCACTTAAAATTTCTTAATAGATACTATATATCAATAGAAAGCATTGAAAGTCAGGATATTTGGGTTATTCAAGAGGAGTAACTACTAAGTAACTAATTGTAAAACTTGTGATGTTAATTTAGTTCCGTGCAAAATAAGTTAGATATTCAAAGTCTCTGGTTGCTTATAATTTTCCAAGTTATAAAGGAAATTATGGGACAGTAAGTGGGAACTACCATTTAAAATATTTAAAAAAATATTTTAACCCATTTATCTATTTAATATTTATCAGTATCAAAATTAATTTTTAAAACAATATACTAAAATGTATACTCAGAATTCATTTGATTATCCTAGGATTTAAGTTCTGTTAGCTATTTTAAACACAAAGATGAAATGAACAAATAGTATATATAAGATGGAAGGTAGTATAAGACATTTTTAAATGAGCATTGCGTTTTACTTTAACAGTATTCTCGATGAGGAAAGCTGTTTTTTGTTTTTTTTTGTTCTTTTATATTGGGGTGGTGCTGACAACACTTATCTGTTTACTAAGATTCAGTATTAATGTCATTTTTGGGTATTGTTTACCACTATGCTTTTTTTTTTTTTCTTTCTTTCTGTGTAAGGACACTCTTCCTGTAAGAAAGGAGCATGGATTGATTATTTTTAAAAACAAAATCCTACGACATGATATGACTGTCTTGATAAGTGGGTAACAGTAATAGGAATATTACTATAAGCATTTAATCTTCCAAAAATCAGGTCAGATCTGTATGTAGTTTGAGAGGGTGGGGTATAAACAAAGGAAAGTGTTAAAACATTAACTGGTACCATGGATTAGGTATGGTTGTGGGAGTTGAGGGCGGTTGGGCAGAGGAGGGCATCTAATTAAGGGAGTTCTTTGTGGTGATCAAAAAGTTCTATACCTTGATTGCAATGGCGGTTACATGAATCTATGTAATGAAATGATATACATACATGTTGTACAAATAGTAATAGTCTTGATTTTGATACAATCATGTAAGATATAACCATGGGAGAACACTGGTGAAAAGTAAGGCACCTCTTCTGTACTATTTTTGCACTTCCCTATAAATCTCTAATTATTTCAAATAAAATTAAAAAAATAATGCTGATAAAATCAATAACCTACCCACAAGATTGATAAACAACATTTAGAAAAGGTTTTCTTTAGCTGATCTCAAAAGCAAACATAAAACTCTAGGCATTCCAATATTCAACTTACGTTATTCTACTTTTAGATCAGTGGCACATTTCATCATACTATTCAACATTGACTAGATGGATAAAACCCAGCATGGGCAATAACAAAATTTCTCAATAAATGGAGCAAAGCTCTTTCATTAACATGTTTTCTCTAAAAATGTCAAGTAGCCGGGGCATAGAAATATTTCAGTAATTTGAAGGAATTTCAGCTTGCTATACGAGTGTATGGCACTTTGAAGACATTAGTCAATATTGTAATACCAAGGTGCTGATGTGAATCAACATATAGTGAAATGAGACAGATGAGAAAAAGGATACCTAAGCAATTTATAGTGACAATGACAAGTAAGGCAATTCAAAGAGAAAACATTGAAATTAAGCATTTTAGAACAACTACAAGCAATGTGGTATGAATGACTACTGCAGAGAAAAAGGCACTTAGGAAACAAGATTATAGTAAAATATTAATGGAGATAGAAATTTAGATTCTAATCCTAGCTATGCCATTATTTTAATTTTTGGTATACATCACTTAACCTTTCCAAAATATTTTCTGACTATAAAAACAGAGCAAAATGATACTCTCTTTTTCTTTCTTCTAACTCTAAAAACTGATTCACAACTGAAATAGCCATATCAAGTAGCCAAGAAGTTTGCTAGTGAAGACCAGGCAGAGAGGTGACTCTTCTCAGCAGTGAAGAAAAAATGATTAAAGAATTAATCTTATTAAGAGGAAAATCAGTAATGGCATTATTAATGTAACAAATGTAGTGGACAAGACAATAGAAAGTATCATACTGCTTTTTAACCCATTAGCTGTCTTTTCAGATGAA
Source organism: Solenodon paradoxus (assembly GCA_004363575.1). Classification (NCBI taxonomy): domain Eukaryota; kingdom Metazoa; phylum Chordata; class Mammalia; order Eulipotyphla; family Solenodontidae; genus Solenodon; species Solenodon paradoxus. The sequence continues at coordinate 195,545 of RJWH01002356.1, read as the reverse complement.
AGTAATGTAGAAAAAAATACCATTAACAGGTGTTAATAAGTTATTAAATTCTTAAACAAGAGAGATGCAATGGTTATAAAACAAATGAGTACAAACAAATTCAGAAGAAAAATAATCAATGGATTCCAAAATTGAGAGATTAAAAAGCATGCAATCATAAGAATTATACACTATGCCAAGCTTGAAAGTGACTAGTGATATAAAACTAACAAACAAACAAACGAAAACCCTAAGCTCACCCACACCCTGGTGGCTCAGATACTAAGCTGTGGCTGGGGTGCAGACCATGTAAATAAAGCTCAAGGATTGGGTTACTAGGTTCTTGACCTGAGGCTGGGAGAGCAAGGAAGAAAGAAATTGCTTCTTCTTCTTCCTTAAAAATGCATCTTTTTTTCAGTCCTTCCTCTTTTTAAAGACGAACATAAGGAAGGTCTGGTACATGTTTTCTCAAAAACAAAAAAATAAATAAATAAAAATTCAGGTGCCCAAAAGGTCTTTCCTCATACATTTTACTTAAAAGCTCCCAGGGCTAAAGGTTATGGCTGTTTCATCAAAAATTGCGACTAGCAGAAAGTCCTTACAGTATTACTGTAGGGTCAAGAAAAATAAAATATGCATAGAATGCTAAATAGTGTTAAGAAATATTACTTTATGGTGCGCCCCAGTGGAGTAGGGGTTGAGCACAGTCCACATACATTCCAAGGTCCCAAGTTTGTGTCCCTGAATAAGAGGGAACAACCCAGATGAACAACTACATAAAATAAATAAAATGCTTCTTCCTCCTTTCTCTTTCTGCCTGCCTGCCTCTGCTTGCCATCATTTCTGCCTGCACCTTTCCTTTGGAGGGAAAAGAAAAAGAAATATTACTTTATATAGAGAAAATGTTTGCAATGCATTTCAGGTATTTGTTAAGTATTTTAACCTACGTCAGAAGTATGGAGCCAGGCAAAGATCATACAATTTACTGCTGGAGGTCATGCATCTCAGCACAAAATTCTGATATGTACACTGAAATCTTGAGTCTGTGTATATGTGTTAGAATGAAGACTTAACTAAACATTCAATTCAATTAAAAAATAAGTTTGACCAACTTTTAATGGGAAATGGAACAACTGCTATTGGTCCCAATGAAAAGAAAATGAAAACAAAAGATAATAAGCACCACAAACTACCAAAAAATGTACGAAATAAACTTAATTCAATATTTATGTACATATCTTAAAAAAGAGAAATGTATGCACTAAACCAAAAATAATGTAGGCTGATTAAAAAAGAACACTTTAAAATATAAGAAAGCCAGTTCTATCCGCTAAGCAAAAAAATTAATTATGCTTAAATGTTGCTGAAAACTTCTATAATTGCCTATAAATAGGGAGACAGTAGTTCGCTGATTACAAGTATAAAATGGTGTAAGTATGTTTATAGAGGTGGCAGTAGCTGAACACATGGAGCTCCAATTAACCTCCATTAAGTTAAAACACACAAGTTCCCATTAAAAAGCTTCCACTACATTATTATTAGGTCATGTAGACTACTTTAAGGACTGTAGCTAAATTACATAAGAAAGATGATTAAGTATAGGGTATGTCTAGGATAAAATGCATATAATTTATCAAACCTGTAGGGTCAAAAATGACAGGTACTCAGATAAAATAAGCAATAGTTTATTGGGGTTGTAACATGTGAAGTGATTAGATACACTAGGAGAGGGGAAGTAGGCTAGCAAAACTAGCAAGATGTGGTCTCAATAAGAACAGCTTCATTTTCTGTAAATGTACCAGGTAGTCGCTCAAATTACTTTCCTAATATCAACAAGAATGTAAGAATAAGAATGTAGACTGAGGCAAAGTGGAATGTGATGTGGGAGAAGTAATTTTGGAATCTACATGGTTAGGGCAGGCGTGGGAGAGTAGTTGACCACCAGTGGGCAACACAAGGAAGATAACTAAGAACAAATTTTACCTAATTTTACCAAAATATCTTAAGATATTTTGCCCAAACCACCTTCCTGTTGTCCAGCCATCAATAGGGCAAGGTATTTTATCAGACCCTCCTGCTCCCTAATTCAGTGCTAGTAATAAACTGGTTTGAAAGGGATGTGTAAGTTATGCCCAACCACAATGGTATACGAAGTAATATTAACTGTTTCTTGAAATAACACACGAACGGGTAGGACTGTAATCTTATTTCATTAATTTCTAAGGTATGGTCTTTCAAACACTATTTCTACAGGTGTTTTGGTTCCTCTTTTAGAGAAAAGGGCCCTCTGGCCATGTAATCTGAGAAATGAATTAAAATTAAATAGGGTTATTTATTGTAGGATTCTTTAGCGTCATTCAGAGTGTGTGCTATGTTCCCCAAGAGTAGCTATGGGTATGACAGAAGTATTTCCCAAACTTAACTTCACCTTGGAACCCTTCGCTAATGAAGTATCTCTTGGAAGCGTTCAATGGAACACACATTTTAGGAAGGCTGTTCAAACACACATTTTTGTGTAAGATGTAACTAAAGATACTTACGGTTAAAAATAACAAACACAGCAAGAAATGTTTTAGAAATGGTAATGTTCACTTAAAAATATTAAATGCTCAACCAGCACTGAATCAGTTTTTAATCTGATGTTGAACAAGTAAGCAAACCAAAATGGGTATTTTTCTCCAAATTAAAAGAGAGAGGGAAGGCTTTAATATTAAACATATTGGACTTAAATAAACTGTGCTTACATGTACCAAGGTAAAGAAAGGTAAAAGAATTTTCTTTTTCCTAATCCAGACAATGTTTTGTTAAACATCACAACGTAAATAATAGTTTATTCAAACTCTCAATAGTTTTTGATGTTATACATACACCTAAATTTTATAACTATATAAAAATTTTCAGGCTTCAGGAAGAACCCATCAGCAGACTTAAGAGTTTATATAAATGCAGTGCTTCCCACTTTTTAAAAAAAATCTAGTACTTATCAGATTCCTGTGTCAATAATTATGATCATACAAATGTTCAAGCTGCAAGGGATTTTGGAGATTACTTGAAAGTTTTCATTTTACAGGTAAAGAGAGTAAGGCCTAGAAGGTTTTAAAGGACTTACCCATAACCAGCCAGTTCTCATTTATATCTTTCTATTTTTGATAATTAAAGATAATTCATTCATTATATTCCAAGGGATGTTAGTAAACAAAATCACGTCCATCTTGTAATCAAGTTTTAAAAATAAAGAAACTAAAAAGCACATATATTAAGTGAAAACAGTGTATATGGACATATGTGTACAGACATGCATAAACACATCTATATACATATGGATATTTTTACCTGGAATTGGTCAGATGTACATGTGTTCATTTCTGGTGACATGGTGGTAGCCTGACCGATGGAAGCAATTTTTTCTGCAGCAGAGAGTGGTTTCAATGGTTCCTTGGTGGGCTCTAACATACCCTAAAAAAGGCATATTAGCATTAAATAGGGGTGGCGATCAACTAACAACTTTACAAGGACATTAATTTAACAGAAAGCAGAAAGAAAAAAAAAAGTTATTTTGGAAAATTATTACAAACAAAAAAAATTCTTAAATTTTGCTTAGAGAAAATCTTATAGTACTATGGTAGAAAATGTGTCACAGTAATACCTTTGGAACCAAAGTTTTTTGAAGCAAGAGCTTGTATTTTAAATCAGATTTGTTTTAAAGTGCCTAGCTTTCACTGTCACATGAAAGTGTAAGTACTACTTGGGAAGATGGGGGATGGGATAGTAGGGAAGAGGCAAGTGCAATGGTATATGATATCCAAGCCCTAAGAATTCAACACTTAAGATGTTTCAGACACTGAAACTATAGGAAAGGATACTGCATACATATTATACCATGGTGATGCTTGGAGAAGTGAGAGCTGATTTTAAAATGCATCATATAATGTGATAAGGTCTACAAGCTTCAGTGTGCATTTAGTGTTTGATCAACTTAAATGTTTGATCCTATCTCCACTAGAGGATAGGAGCCTTGGTACTTACTAGTTTCTCGAACTGGCAAAACAGTCATTTCAGAAGGGGAAGCATCTTACATATGCTACCAGGTATTACAAATTTAACAAACTTTATGAATAAAATGGAAGACATTCAGGTTGGGTACAGAAATCAAGAAGAAAAAAAAATCAGTACTTTGCGTCAAAATTATTCTATATGTTAATAATAATGGGTAAAAATCTAAGTTAATGGACTGAGAAAAAGCCAAACTTTTATACACATTAGGATAATACTTGAGATAGGTGTGCCCTGGTGGCCTAGTGGTTTGGTTCACCAGATGGAGTCCACAAACATCTCAAGGCTCTGATTCAAGACCTGGGGCCCAAGGCAACAAAAAAGATGAATTAAATAAAATACTTCATTCTCCTCTGTCTTTTTATCTGCCTGCCTGCCTACTTGCCTTCATTTCTGCTTTTACCCTTCCTTAAAAAAAAATACTTGATAAGCTTTTAAATATTCATCAACCAGTCTGATGGGGATGAGAAATCACAGATGGTAAGTCAGTAATGTTATAAACTATAAATTTTTAAAAATAAATTTTCAAAACAACTGTCCCCATAGGGCAATAACTAAAGCAATTTACTGATTCAATTCTTAACAATGACACATGTGAAAGAAAGACTTTAATCTAGTAATGTGAAAAATAAAATAATTTCATGGTCTAACTCAATAATATATACATTATATAGGCTCTCTAGTATACTTTTATGCAAGGAGACAATGCATTCGGCAAATGGTTATTAGTCTTAGTCAACTTTTCTAATGTGAACTAGTACTTATGAACCACTGATTCTCAAAATCGGATCCCTAATCAGTAGTTTTTGCATCATTCTGAAACTAGTCATATGTGCAAATTCTTGAGCCCTACCTCAGGGTCTACTGAATAAGAAACTGGGGGTGGTGTGCAGCATTCTGTATTTTAACTAGACTTCCAAGTAATTCTGATGCATATGACAAGTTAGAGATCAGTGACTTACTGATGATTTTAGGTATTATTTCTCTAGAAGAGATAAAAAGATACTGAACATTGCATATGTATAAAGAGTACCATGGGAAAAAATGAGATATAATTAAAGTCTGAAATCAGATATGAAAATGATTAAGTTTCCAAGTGTAAGGCATCATGAAGCTAGAGGAGGAGAGATAAGTTCACTAAATCAATTTTGGTATTAAAAGCTTATAAAACGATAAAATTATTACTAATAAAGATTATAATTAGATAGAAAAATAAAGCACAAATATTAGCGTCTCACTCTTCACAAAAATTAACAAGCTGGCTAATGTGCTAGTGCACATTAAATACGTTACTGCTCCCCAACCCGCTCAATGAAAGCTCCTACACATTAAATTTCTACTTCCTATTCAGAATGTGTTAACACCACCACCAACCTCTAGAATGCACTCCTTGAAAAAAAAAAGAAATCCAAATAACCAAAACTAATTTTTTTTAAAGTTCTGGATTACATTTACCACCAAAAGAAAAGGATGTAGGGGTGATCAAGGTGTTTTGAAATAGCAAGACAATACATTCACAAAGAAGCAGAAATGGATAAAAAACAAGTTCAAGCACAGGAAAGTTTTTGTTCAATACCACAAGACAAACAAAATTACAAACACAAAACAAAAAAGTTCCACTTCAACAGGAATAACTAGTGCTTACTCGTGGAAAAAGTCTGTAGATAAAAAGGTCAAATTCCACAGCAAATCTTATTTTCACATGCCCATAAAGAGATGTATAATTTAAATTCCATACCAAGGCTTCCTAATTTTTAAATTTTTTTCTTCAACATAGTATTTTCCCATATTTTCAAGTTACTGATAAAAAAATTAAAAATATTTTTAGTCTAATACATAGGACCTTTTTATTCACTAATTCAAAGACACAGCAAAAAACAAACACGTCAAACTTTAAAATGTGATTGAGTCTTGATAAGGGACATAACGAAAATTCCTCAGTTATCCTGGACTACCTGGCATATCTGAAAAAACAAAATTCAGAACATTTAAAACATTAATGGATACACTAAGGATAGTTTATGAGACTTAGCTCATTTTCATTTACTATAATTTCCAAGCTTTCATATAAGTCTATAACCTCAATATTTCATTATTAAAAACTAACCACAAATGGATAAAAAAAAATGATATCTAAGCCTTCAGATACTTTTGAGTTTTAATTAATTTTTTTTTCAAGGAATGTGCAGGCAAGAATGAAGATGAGTAAGCAGGTAGGCAGGAAAGAGAGGGAGAAGAAGCATTTTTTATTTTTCTTTTAATTTTAGTTATTCACACAGGTTGTCTCCCCTGGGTCTGGGACTCAAACCCAGGAATATATGGCTTACTCTTTTGGAGGTGATTAAACTAACCACTGTTCCACCAGGGTGTGCCCAGTGTTTTATTTTTAAAAGTGAATTTAGAAAAAAAGAAACGCCTAAACACATTTACAGAGATTTATGAGTACTAGTATTATGAAGATAAAAACAATTTAATTCTGAAACAAGACAGTGTCTTTAACGGAATACAGAAAATTATCCTTAGATCTAGATTCGAAGCGATTTTTGAAATAAAAAGGGTATTATATTTATTCCTTTCATGTTACCACACTAAAATGTCCCTTAAAATATGCTTTATATATCATGCTACATAAGATGATTTTTACAGAATAAATGTTGCAATGATAAATACGTAGATTTTTTTGTACTTACCAATCCTGCTGCATACATGGGCACTATAACAGGTTGCTTCTTATTGCCTGTGAAGAGCTACACATGTTAAGAGAGAAAAAACAAAAAATTGAGAGAAATAACCGGATATAATGAAATAGTTTCCAAAATATGTGTGCAGTATTTTATAATACATTGTAAATGATAAATTGAGGATAATGTTAAATTGTCCATTGGGGGTTATATTTCTGATCTCCTAGTCCAATTCTTTCATTTTATAATTAAGGGAAAAGATCTAAAACAATGTTTTCTGAAAATAAGAAATCTCAATTTGATAAAAATTCAAAGTATATAAACATTTAAACCAACAAATACTTATATTTCCAAGAACCTAGCTTATCACAACTTTAATAAAAGTATAACAGAATTTAAAAACACCCAGAGGATGGTCAAAGGACTTTCCAAGAAACTAAACTCACGATGTTTCTGGTGTCTATTCCCAAGGAGCACAATAGCTTCTTGTTGCTATGGGAGCCACCCCACTGATATCTCAAGCCATGTGCATCATGGATATCCTGCAGCTCAGTCCAGACATCCATCAGCAGTTCCCTGCAAAGATCATCAGGAAGTCACCAATAATGAGTTACTCAACATTTTCACCACAAATTCTTTTAATAAGACTGAAATACTGAAATATCATATATCTCAATTAATCCTGTATCTGACATGAGCATATAACTATTATCTGAATGAAATAAAAATCCAACATTTATAGTCATTAGAAAAGTTACATTCATTTGAACTATGCCAATAATCAAAAATAATTTAGTCCATATGTTATTCTTAATTGTATAACAAACCATTTAAAAGGAGAAATCACTTAGCAGCCCACCATCTTACTTTAATCTGTGCTTTCTCTTTGAATCCTGATCCATAGACAGTTGCAATCAAATATCTAATTTTATATTGTTTTTCAGACTTTAAGCATTTCCTCATCTGTATATGTCTCTCTTTTCCAATGGCTGTCTAATATTCTATTAATCTGATGCACCATAATTTATTTAGATATAATCCTGCAGTTTTTGTTTGTTTTTTTGTTAAGAGAGCAAGGATGGGAGAGGAGGAAGAAGCATTTTTAAGAAAGGGAGGCAGTTAGGCAGGAAGAGAAGGAGAAAGCACTTTTATTTATTTAGTTTATTATTGCTGCCCCAACACCCTCACCCCCTGGCCCCACTGCCTGGCTCGTTCTTGGGTCTTAAGATGGTCCATGCCCCAGTTGTTAGCATAGCACACAAGCCACCAGGGTGCACCATAATCCTACAGTTTTAAATAATTTTTTTTTTTACTACTTAGCTCCTGCTGTTCAGTAAGAAAATTAGTATCCTTCTTATATTTTATAATGTGTGTCTTGTAGAGTTGTGTTATTTCCATAAAATGAATCTCTTCAAAGAGATTACTGGGTCTAATATGAAACTATCTGTATAACTACCATATTTTAAAAAAAGCAATTAAGGTCATAGGGAGGGACAAAGGAGTAGTAGCTGACTTAGATAAATGGAAAGAGAGATCCAGAGGGAAAATACTTGTAAAGGAGAAAAGTATGAGATGTAAGAGAACAATCCAGGAATAAGAAAATTTTGAAGTTAAAATAAGAAATCAATCTAGACCCTCTGACGTCCAAAAATTAATAGGCGTTCCAGAAAGAGAAAACAGAGACCACTGAGGGAGGGTAATTGTCAATACAAAGGAATCACTTAATACTTAAGAATAGTAGCCTCTAGAATGAAAAGGTGCTAAGGAATGAAAAGTCTTATAGCAAGCTATTTCATTTAAGTTTCACAACAGCAACAACATAAAATCTTAAACTGTAAATTTAATGTGAAGGCAGATTAAAAAATTTACCTCCCATGTATTTTTTTTTTCCCCCACCAAAGGAAAGGTACAAGTAGGAATGAAGGCAGTAGTAGTCAGGCAGGCAGTAAGAGAGGAAGAAGCAGCATTTTATTTTTATTTTTTATTTAGTTGTTCATTAGTTGCTCTCACGGGCCTAGGACTCAAACCCAGGGGTATGCGGCTTGTGTCCCTCAGAGGCAATTGACCTAACCACTATTCCACTGGCATGCCTCATGTACCTTTTTATCTGAGGCTACTGGAGTGTGTGCTCCATCAAAACGATCTAAGTGAAGGGAAGTCCCAAAGACAACATGTGTGTAAGAGGTCTATACTGAATTCATTCCAAGTTAGAATAAGAAGATGAAGAACTCCAACAAAAAAATTAAATAGCCAGCTTATAGGTTTGATCACAAATAAAAATATATTAAAAATTGTTAGAGAGTAGGGGAAGATCTAGTAAATGCAAATGAGAGGCAATGAGTAAGTCCAGGGAAAAATTGTACTATTGAGAAAATAATGGCTTAGCACTATTTACATGATTATAATAATAAAAATACTAAAGAATTTAACAAAAAAGTGATACTAGTGGAAAGATGAAGGGAGAATAGCAGATGAAAAATCCAAGTACTCATATATAATACTAGGAAGTCAAAAGATACTATGTAAGACTGGTTAGAATATTGATTTAGAAATATCAACAGCTCAAAAGTGGAATTTTTCACATATTTTATTTATTAGTACAGTATGTTTTTTAAACTTTAACACAATAATGTTTTAGAACATATTTTAAGATAACTATAAACTAGAACAGTTCAAACTAACAAAAATACATGCTATCTAAAAACTGTTACTACTTACCCACTTTCAGCTAAGGCCTCTCTTGTTTTTGTTGGCAAGGCATTCGTTTCCAGCAGGTGCTTCAGAGAAGTAACTTCCTCTTCAATATCAGGGACAAATACGGAAGGAAAACATGCTTCGAAAATTCGCTCCAAGCGGTTTAGCAAAGCTATCTGCATCAAAACATCCCCCAAAAGTTTATTTTCATTTCTCTAATTTTAATAATGCCATAACTTTATCATGTATGAGTGTACACACACACAGTTCACGAGTCTGAGGGGGGAAAACTATAGTCAGGTACAGAAAACAAGCATAGCTACTCACTGAACAGTTCTAAATGATTACTTTAAATAATCATGGTGATACAGCAAGTGATAAACAAATGTAGTTACATACCTAGTATCATACCTGGTGCTTTACAAACATTATCTTATTTAATCCATTATAAAATTCTACAAAGAGGAGATTATTACATAATTGTATAGTAAGAAAACAATCTTAAAATCTGAATAAACTGCCCAAAGTAAAAGCAAAAACAAAAACCCAGAGTGCAGTCATATTCTTCCTAACATACTGACATATTTCTTACTATTATTCATATACTCTAAATTTAGGAACAGTAAGATTAGATGCTTGTGAAAAGTAGTATGTTATTATAGTTGAATTTTTCCCGTGGACATAAACACTTGATTTTTGAAAGCCTTTTAACAGATCTCTTTGCTGCTAACAGAATAAGCCAAAGTAGCCTTTACTGTCTTCATTTTACTAAGAAATTCTAGTTGACTTATTATTTTGAAGATGCTATTTTTTTACAAACTTCAATTCTTCTACGTTGTGTGTGTATATATTATTATTATCATTATTATTTTTAACAGAACACTGCCTTTCCTCCAAAGCAAACCTTCATATTCTGCATTTTCACCAAGAACACTGGCATTCCGGAGTATTTTCACTAATTAAAATTTGTTGGGTTAGATGAATTGACATTTTGGTGGTACGAAGTTTATTTTACAGGTATAACCTACAATATTTGTTTCAACTTTTCAAACTATTTTAAAACCACAAAATATTTTCAGTTTAGCTCAATTTACTTAAATATCAAATAGGAATTCAATGTTAATAAGTTAAGGCTTGTTGAAAGATTACAAGTGTACTAATGAAATGACACCCAGTGTACAAGAAAATGCCTCATCACGGTGGAACTTCCTTCCTGCCAAGTAACAAAAACAAGTTAATGCTTGATTTCTGTTGCTCAACAGAGTCAACAACCAGGAAAATTTAAAAAAAAAAGGAAAAAAATTTCACAAGCATATTTTCCAAAGTAAAATCTCTCTTTTAGAAGCAGTATCAGAGCAAAAAGCTTAACAGTATATAATTAGTCTCAGGGTACTCTTCTGCTATCTCTACAAAAGTTACTGTAACACCTTCATTATATTCATGAGTGTGATATGGGAAAAGGTTCTCATTATCAATTATGAAACCAATAGTAAAGAGTAGACTCAAGATCCCAAGGCTTGTGAAACTTGAGTGCATCAAGGGGACTTGTACTTATTCGCTTCAACAGAGGGAATGGACAGACATTACTTTTAAAGGGATCAGATAACCATCTAATTGGAAACATGATGAGCACTGGTTCCTCCTGGGCAGGGAAGGTAAACAAAAACTTAAGTATGACTAGATCTTTGTCTGCAAATTAAAACAATCTTCCCTGTATCTTCTTTGTTATCTTATAATGGGATAGAAAAAATATTTATCAAAGGAAGAAAGAAAATAACCTAAAAACATTCTATCATTTGGGCATTATTATGCATAACTACCAGGTATTAGGTATACCAGTGAGCAAATTCACTAAATTAGTAAAATGTACTTTGAGGAAGTAGAGCATCACATTAAACTAATCACCCCTCCCCTTTTTTAAAAATTCCTTTCCCAATATTTTCTCAGGAAGGATATAAATTATAGGGAAATTAAAAGGTATTCTATATGTCTTTAGAATTATATATTTTACTTGACTGCTTCAAGTCTTGTGTTGAATGAAGTGTGTTTCAATAAAACTTTATTTACAAAGACAGGTGGTAGGTCAGACTTATCTCATAGGCCATGCTATTTAAGTAGAACAATAAATAATAGGCACTCCCTGGTGGATCAGCTTGTCAATTGCCTCCAAAGGAGCAAGTCACATACCCATGGGTTCAAGTCCCAGGTCTGAGGGGAAAAAGCCAGTGTGAATAAAAAAAATAAAATAAAATAAAGATGTTTCTTCTTCCTTGCTCTTCCTGCCTGCCTACTTGCTGTTATTCCTGCCTCTACCTTTCCTTTAAAATAGATTCAAATAATCTGAATACTAACTGAAGAGCAAAACCTACCAAAAGGAGGAAACCCTCAACACTTCAACAAGCAGCTAACAGAATTAAAAGATTCTGAACAAAATTAAATGTTTTTTTTTTTTTTTTTTTAAGAGAGGGAGAGGAGAAGAAGCATTTTTTTTAAGGAGAGGAAGCATTTTAATTTATTTTGGTTATCCCCCACCCTCTCCTCATCACCCTGGGGTTGAGAACCAGGTCTTTGGGCTTTATGAGGCCCATGCCCTAGCTATTGGCTTACCATCTGTGCCACTGGGCATGCCACATTTTACTCTTAAAAAAAATAACAATTTTCAGCTATCCACAAGACAAGTTTGATGGTGAAAGATTATCCTCTAAAAAAACAGCTTACTACTACTTTATTCATGGTAGTAAAAATGCCAAATTTCATTGATTAGCAATTCCATTTAGTGACTACTGTAATTATAACATTTTGATGGAGTACTGTAGACCCAAAGGGCTGAGATTCAGTTGCTGGATTTATAAACTGGAGAAATGACCTATCTCACAAGGTAGATGATAAACTAGAGCGCTAAACCCAAATATGCTCAAGTAGTAGATTTTATTATTATTGCTGTTACCTGATATATACAGACAGTGGCCTGCTAGGGAATAAAATAAATGTCAAAAATTTGGCTTAAAGTTCACTAGTGATGTTTCTCTACTATTTAGCATTTATTCATTATGAAATTACTTGTCTCAGTTTCTCCCATATTGTAACAATTGTAAAGTATAAAATAATCCAAGTAAATTCTCTCCAAGAACCTCGTATTGAGTTTGGGAAAAAGTGCTAATCTTAAAATATCTATTTTTTAAGAGCCACTTATATAAGTAGAATCTGTTAGTTCTTATAGATTTTATTTAAAATTTTATTGAAGGAATTGCATTATAACATTATACAGATTTTAGGTGTGCATCATTTTCAATCAACAGCTATATATAATACATTAAATTCACTACCAACAGCACATATCTATTCCTTACAGATTTTAAACACTGGATATTAATAAACCATTAGCTGATTTGTCGGCATTTGTGACTTAAATTTTGATTATATTATGAAAGACAAAGTCTGTAAATGACACATTAGTTGCTTTTAAAGAGTACTTTGCTTCCCAAGAAGCACAATAAAGTTAAAAAGTCAGAAATGTTAGGAAACATAGTCCAAGTAAGTTTATCCAAGTAGAGTAGGTACAGGAATATAACTAACATAATGCTCAGAAAAAGAGAAATAAAATAACCTACCATAAAGAACAGTTTCTCTTGTGACCAGATTTCTTTCAAAAAAACAGATTTTGCAAAACAGATTCTAACAAGTCTAAATTTTTAGAAAGTTGTTATTTTGAACATAACATTTGAACCTGAGAGAAAAGGCATATCATACTATCGTACCAGTAGATATTTGGGTCTTTTTTGTTTTTTAAAAATATTAAATAATTTTAATTGCTTTTAATATGTATTTAAATACAACACACACACACATACATTTTTTGCCTCAACATTATCAGTCCAGGACAGCTTAATATATATAACAGCTTAAGTCTAATCAGTAATAAAATGAATACATCAAAACAAGAGTCAATAAAGTGATTTTTTTTTTTTTTTTAAATTTTAAAGAGGAAGGAAAGCACGTAGATAACTTGAAGAAAAAGGAAAAAGCATATTTACATAGCTGTTCTGCTTGGTCCCCAGGCTGAAAACCTGAGTCTGTAGGCTATATGTGGCTGTTCCCCAGGGATGGGCTTAACACTTGAGCTACTAGTGTGTGCCAATAAAGTGAAATATTTAAATTTGGGTTTTACTGTATACGAGTAAAAAGAAACTTTATTTACATTATCCTGATTATATGAACTGTTGCTATAAAGAGTAGGATGTCTACTCTTGGTTTTGATAAAATGTGAGGGGGGAACTAGTTTTCATTTTACTTTATTTAAGAAAGGTGCAGGCAGGAATTAAGGTGAGTAGGCAGGACAGCAGAAAGAGAGAGGAGGAAGCAGCAGACTTAACTATCTGAGCCACCAATGTGAGTAGGACTAGGACTATTCAATTTAAAAAAAACCTTTCTTAAAAAAAGCTTTTAAAAACAATTTTAAAGACAAACTTTCAAACCCCTTGTAGTTGATTAACTCTGAAAGAGGATGTAGATTGAACAGTTGTGTCTATTAATGTTACAGTACATGTGAATTTGTATTAAATGTAAAACTCCAAGGGGTATATTTTATTCATTAGAATTAGTGGTAAAGTCAGACTGACTGTGTTCTAGCTCTGGGCAGATAAGGCAGCATTTGCAAAGCACTATCAGTATAATCCAGTCCAAGAAAGTGAGGGCCTGAATTCAACAGAAGATCAAAAGATGTTCTCTGAAATACAACAACTGTAGAAGTCTGATGTGGTACATTATGGTTTTTATTTAACACTTACTTAGTGCTTGTCATGACATTATTCTCAGCGCTTTACAAACATAGTTCATTTAAGTTGCATACAAACCACGTGAAGGAGGTTAACTGTAATATTCTTCCCCATTTTTCTGGAGTGCATAGAAGTTAAGTCACATTGTCTACAGTTACATGAATATTAATGGGGTAACTGAATCCCAGTCTGGAAAGCACAACTCCAGAGTCTGTGCTCTTAACACTATATGATGTCATTCAAGCAGTTCTAAGTTTAATTGCAAACAATTACAGGAACTTTGAGGGTAGGAATTATGACTTCTCTTTAATCTCCAGTACCTATTTCCCTGAACATGATACAGGAAACAACCATAGCTGGTACAGTTAACCAAATCAATGTGTACTAGATTAAAAAAAAACAAACTTAATTTTAAGACTGCAGGGGAAATACATTATACTTAGCATATCTAAGTCATTTTTATAGGTTGGATATGTCTTTTATTTGCTCGATGCTCTACCTATATTATTTGATGAATCTTCTAAAAGAAACCATGCAAGACTATTATTATTTCCCCATATAGATGAAGAAATTAAAAGTTCAAAGGAGATTAAGTAATCACAGTCTCATGCTAATATGTTGCACAGTAAGGATTTAATCTGAAGTCCAACCACAAAGTTTACTTTCTTTTCACCAAATCATGCTTTTTATGCATTCTTTGTGTGTTCTTTCAAACATGTCTAGTCATTACACAAGTATTCAGTTAACTACTGAGGTGATGAAAACACTTAAAAAAGCAAATTATTTCATCTATCACTGTAATTCAGTTTTCAACAAAGCAAACTAAATTTTTGCAAAGGAGTCAGGGCTGCATTCTAATGTGAAGGTAACAAAAAAACACACATACATTTATATACTAAATATTCATACCAACTACCTGAATTTTAAATGCCTTCAGTTCTGAAGTCAAAGTGGAAAAATAGTGATAGCTTTGCCTTGAATTTCGTATTAGGTAACTGGTGAGTGGTTAGATGAGTACCAGTTTATGTAACTCAGTCATAAATGTACCAGATTCTAAGCCAGCAGTATATCTGGCCGTTAACACCTGAAGAACTGGGGGCTCTGATAAATGTAGGGTTGAAAGTCAAATGTTCTTCAAGACAGAGGCCAGATACCCTTTTTATTTTCTCTTTTTTTTGTGTCTACTGTTAGGAAGCTAAAGGAGGTCTGCTCTTTGGCACTCAAGTGCATTTGTACTCAGAAGAGTTCCTAACTGTCAAAACTATTTTGAGAACCAAAACTAGCCCAAAGTAGCAGCTTTGTTATCAAAATAGTTTGAGGTTGAGTACATAGCCAGAACTAAGGGTACTCCTACACAAATTTTCATTTGCCTTTGTATTACTTTCTACTGTTTACTGGTAATGCTATTTCTTATACCTATGAAGACAATTTTCCAAAAAGTTTATTTCTGAGATTATTCAGTAACAGCTAACATTTATGTGAAAGACACTGTGCTGAGCACCTTTACATGCACAATTTCAATTTCATTTTATCTCAAAGTGAATTCTGAAGATTGAGAGTACTGTTTTTACTCTCTAAATCTAAGGTTCAGAGAAGCAGCTAATAAAAGTTAAGTGTTGAAACATGGATCTGAATCTAGCAGTATGACCTACAGTCTTGCTTTTAAATACTGCTACCTATGGAAGACTTATTCAGTAGGAACAGGGCCTAGGACCCACAATAATTTTAGGGATTCATGAAAATATGTTAATATCTAAAATTAACATTCTTAACTTTATACAAATAGAATTTTAAGTATCTTTTACAGAGAAGGGACTAAAAAAAAAGTCATAATGGCTATACTGTATTTCCAGAGGTATACTGGGCTTTTATAACATTTTCCCTTATCTTTCCCAATTTTCTAATTTCTTATATATTTGCTTTTCTATCATTAATTTGAATGTCTCTGTGATTGCTTTTATTTTTCCAAACAGATGGGCTTTCTGGGAAAGCAAAAATGACTAATTACCAAATGGTGGTTTAATTCATTAATGCTGGGGGTAGGGAGCATCAGGTATGAATTAACTGATACTCATTCCCATTCCTGTCATATTTCCAAGTCTGGGGCTGGGGGTGAAGAAAGTCCTAGGTATATAAGCAGCTATTTCATTTCACCCCTTGGTGCAAATAAATCATATTATATAATGCAGATCCTCCTAACTGGTATGCCTCAGTTACAAATGTAAAGGTTACGACTTTTCTAAAAATCCTGAAAGGTAAATATGGATATGTGATGGTTAATTTCATGTGAACGTGACTGGGCAACTGGGTAACTAGACATCTGGTCAAAATTATTTTGATGTCCTTCTGCAGGTGTTTCTGGATGAGATTAACATTTAAATTAGTTGTAAATCAGACTGTTTTCCCTTTAAAAGAAAGGAGCAGGCAGGAATGAAGGCAAGCAGGTAAATAGGCAGCAAGAGAGAAAACGAAGAAGCATTTTATTTTTATTTCAGTTGTTACATTGGTTACTCTCCCTGAACCTGGGATGCGAACCTATGTCTTGGGATGTACTCTGACGATGCTCCTTCAGAGGCAGCTGACCTAACTGCTTTTCCACCAGTATGCACCTACTTTCCCTACTTTGGGTAGGCTTTTTCCAGTCAATTAAAGACAGCCTGAAGAACACAGATATTGAGGCTTCTCAGTTTCCATAAAAACTGAGAGTTGACTGCTTACAGTAAATCATTATCTATATTTCCCTTTTCTCTCTCCATTTCCATCCCTCATCCTTCCACTGGTTGTTAGAGAACCCTGTTTAATATACCTCTATTTTATAAACGACTACAATGGAGTATAAAAAGATTAAGTATATTGAAAATCTCACTGAGTGTTTCAAAGGGGTATAAAAGAATAGCTTCTAGGATCCTAGACTAGGGATATTTTATATATATATATATATATGATATCATGATGATTATAGTTAATAATATTGTATTGCATATTTGAAAGTGAGAATAGATTTTAAAAGTTCTCATGGTTCTTATATAAATCAAATGCATTATCTACTTCAGAGTATCATGTATTTAAGGTAATTCCTAAGATTCCTTCTAGTTAGTTTTCCTTTCCTCCTTAGGAACAGAAATTGATTAATGGTAATACTTTTAATATTCATAGCATTAGGTCTTGCTCTTAAGCAGAAGTTTAGAAGAAACATAAAATCCACTAAGTAATTTAATCTTCTATTTAGGAGGATACTTTATGCCTTACCACTGTTAAATATTAAATAAGATATCAAATATAATCTACAATTGTAAATTTGTCAATCCTAATTTCAAGCTACATAAGAGTGATCAATTACAATATTCACCATGCTCTGAAAGGACAGGGTGCTCCTTCTGTACAATTTATGGATAAATTTAGTATGATATTTTTTATTTTTTTTAGACGAAGGAAGAGGTGGAAGAAGCATGTTAAGGAAGTGGGGAGGTGGAGGATGAAGCACTTTTATTTAATTACTTTTGGTTGTTCCTCTGGTCCCAAACTTGGATTCTGGGACTCTACATGGTCTGTGTCCAGTTCAAGCCACCAGGGCACACCTAATAAAGTATTTTTATTGATTTTGGAATTAAATTGCAGAATTTCAAATTTTCTAAGGGGAAAATAAAGGAATTACTACCTAAATATTGTAAGCAAATAGTTGCAATGCCAAAATCTTGTCTAAATTCTTTATTTTTCTAAAAATTGAGATATAATTAACATAATGTTATCACTAAAAGCCCTAATGTTTACTGCCATTAATATGTGAAGATTTCTGTACTGTCTCCAACATTGTAGCAACTAGGAGAAACTTTTTTTTTAAGGAACGGTCTCAGGCAGGAAGAGAGAGAATGACGCAGCATTTATTTTATTTAGCTGTTCATCTTGGTTGTTGCCCCTGACCCCTGCTTGTGAACCCAGAACCCTTGGGTTGTATGTGGATTGCACACCCTGGAGGAAACAAATCTAACCTATAAACCACCAGGGTGTGCCAGAAGAAACATTTAAAAATATATACTGATATATTTAATCTCCTAGAGGACTAGATTAATGTACTTTTCCAGCAGAATCTGGAAAAGGAAAAAGCTGAAGACCACAAGATTCTTTTATCTCAGAAGGGTAAGAATGAAAGTCACTTCTAGTTTAGGCACTTACCAGGTCTGTCAATTTCACTACCTCAACTTCCTTCCAAACTTCTCTTCCAGCCCTTCCCAGTAGTCTCTCCAACATTTATCTCCAGTTCTGCTCCTTTAACTCATTCAGTAAAAATAAAAAGACTAAGGACTGAATTAAACAAGTCTCAGGAAGTCTTGCCATGTCTGTTCAGCTTCTATTTTTACAAATAGAATACTATTACAAAGTAATTATTTTTCAATAGGTTTTTTCACTCATTTAAAAAGTGTCAATTTGTCTTCACAAAAGTCCTGTGAAATATATATCATTTTCTTTTTATAGACAATTGAGTTCAGAAGTAAGTTGTTCAAAATCATAAAGCTTTTAAGAGATGAGTCAAGATTCAAATTCAGATCTGTAAGATTCCGTAAAGTCTGTATGTTTTATTCCCTTTTGCTATTATCAAAATTATATATAAATATACATAAAATAAATTATACATAAACAAACTTGCATAATGCAAAAAATTACTTTCTGAAGTGGTAATATTTGAAAAAATTCATTATATGATGATGTTAAAAGTTCACAGGTTATAAATTAAAGATTATCCAATACAAATGTCACCCTATACCCCAGTAAGATAAAACTAACAGGGAAAGGATTAGGTCAAAACAGTCTTCATTCTACATTATATAAAACTCCTTTCTTGTCTAAAACTGTAATATTCTGACTCAATAATAAATTGCTCAACAGGGATAATACACATTAGCCAAGCCATGTAATAACTGATTTAGCAAATTAAGCTCTTCAGATATTCAAAGTTAAATGAAAAGTGATTAGCTGTGCACTCTGGTAATACGAAATTTCTATAATATTCAATGTATCAAAGTAATGATGTTTAGCCATTTCAATTAACACTCAGACTTTAGAAATATTTTTCATTATTAAAATGGTATGCTTAGCAAAAGATAACTGGAGAAGTAGAGCTTGCAGATTCTGATCTTATTCTCAGTGTTTTAAAAGTAAGCCTGTGGACAAAGTGTTACAGTTACCAACTATCAGTATCAAGCAGTGATTTTCAAGGGTAAACTCTTCCCACACTCCTGGGGTTAAAGAAAGCTTACTTTTAGCACAGGATACAACTCAGGATTGGGGAATAACCTGATATCAAAGCTGCACATCTAGTGCTACTTTAGATCAAAATAAATATTAATGAATTTTCTCCAAGACTGTAATCATAAAAGGATATAAAAGTACAGGGTATGGGGGTAAAAATAATATCCCTGATACATCTACTCATGAACCTAATATACATCTGCAAAAAGTTAAATATAAATATAACCACAGTAAGTCAATCTATGTCTCTTATTTCAGGTCTAAACCTTAATCTACCTCACACCCTCATCTTAGGTATTTTAGTATTTGTTACATTATGTGGTACGAATCCACTTTATTCAAATTCTTGTTCTATCATTCAGTTCACTAGTTTTCTGCACAGGTTTAGATTTCAAATTATACTCTCTTCTGCAATCAAAGCTGGACTTCAATTTCCTAGGTCTATGGTAAATAAAACTAAGAGATATTTTATGAAGCTAAAGAAAAATCTTCTAAATTTGTTTAAAATTCCTTTTAAAAATCACTGTTCAGGTAAAAGAAAAACCTGACGGATTATTTAAAATAGTTAATTAGCTTATTAAAAGTGATACTTAATAGTCATCAAAAAATCAAGTTGGTGTATTTCTGTAAATATCAAAGAAACTTATAAAGAAAAATCTCTCCAGGCTACTATAGAACTATATAAAGATTACCATGGGTGTGAATAATTTAACTAATCTACAACTAGGGAAGTCATTTTTATCATAAAGAGACTCCTTTAACAGGCACCCAATTTAAAATATTTTTAAAAGTTGAATTAGAAGCTTTCACAGCAATTAACATGTCATATAAAAGAAAAGAAGTTAGTAAATACCTGAACTGAAGTGGCTGATTCCTGTGAATGACCACCAGCAACTGCTCCTTTGGAAGTTACTGGAGGGACACTGTGTGTTTTGGGGGTTCCTGGAATATCAATCTTTTCATCTGTCCTATGCGACTGCCAGGCTTCCTTTCGATGATGGGATTCTGTAGCCTGTTGGTCTCCAAAAGCAGCCCAAGAACAACTATCTTTATGCCCATCTTCAAAAGCATTCCAATCTACAACTTGGCTAGGACCAGCTGAACTGAAGTCTGCAAAATCATCAGAGTCTTGAAAAGCACTACAGTCATCTGGAATATTTGGCACAGAATCAAAATCTCCAAATTCTCCTTCTTCCCGAATTTTCACTTTTGAAACAGGTTCAGTGCCTGTCCCAGTAAACTCTGTCAACTTACATTCCTGTGATAAACTATCAGAAGTCTGTTTCAGATCTGACTTGGTAAGTATAATTTCCCCTTGGCAAGAAACAGCACTCGTATCCTCAAATTCTCCAAAGTCACTGCCTGGTTCACTAAATTGTGGAAAGTGCTCTGAAGACTCTTCAAAAGTGACATCGCTCATTGAATCTTGAGTACCAGTAATAAAAGGAGGAGTGCCACTGGCTGTGCCAAAGTCACCAAAATCATCCTCATTGGTATCACTGTAGGTAACAAAGTTGCTACTACCATCACCATTTTTTATTCTTATAGAATCATCCAAAACATTTTCTTCTATAAGATCAATGCTGGGGCTTTGGGAATTAAACTTTGCACTTTCTTCTTTGGAAGAATCAACTTCATTATCAGCATCAGAAATTTTAATAGAATCCATGCATTGGTCAGCACATTTAGAAGCAAGTAAATCAAGCCTTTCCTCAATTTTACATTGTTCTCTCCTATTAGTTTCTGAATCAGCTGAGTCTACTAAACTCCAAGCCTTTGATTCAACACTTGAATTTAAAAATTCATCCTTTCGCAATGTTGGAAGGCCTTGTTTTGTAGTGCTAAAATCTCTTGTACTGCCTGTTTCTGAAACACGAACTTGTTCCTCTCCATCAATGTCTCTTTTATCATCAAAGCTTCTACCCAAAGACACTTCTTTTACAGAATTCAGTTCACTGACTCTGTTGATTATATTGTTTTCCTGAATGGTTACTGCTTGTTTTTCATTTAAAACTGCACACCCTATTTCTTCTAGTTGTATCCTTTCCTTTTTGGAAAATGTAGCAAAATCTGCAAATTCCTCAGCAGGACTAGGTGCACAGTCTACATTATACTCAGTACTATGAGTGCTAAGAGGCTTTCTTCCTTTTGCAGCGTCCAGATCATCCGTTCCCTGAGGGTTTACAGTTTCCAACACTGCAAACCCATTTGTTAGAATCTCCAGACAAGGAGGCTTTTCACCATTGCAGCTCTCTAACTGCTTGTTTTGATGAGCTACATTCATATCAGTTCTAAAATCTCCTGGAGAGAAACCTTCAGGTGTTCCAACATTCTGTCTCTGCTCCACTACTTTATTTAAATCTCCTGAACTTTCCATGTCATCAACGGAATTATCTAACGTTTTAGTTGAAATTATTTCTTTGCTGGTGGTAGAAAGTAAAACATCAGACTGTCCCTTCACAGGAGAAGAAAGTTCAGCAGTGATGTCCTTATCATTACCATTTTTAATGGATTTAAAGCTTGTAAGGCTATCTACATTTTCTGAGAAATCATGAATTGGCATAAAATGATTTGAAGGTACAAACTCTTCCTTGGGACGAGTATAATCGGGTGTATCAAAATCAACAAACCCTCCACCAGAAGGGCTAACTTCTGAAAACCCACCAAATTCCCCAAATTCATCATCTTCATCATCCTCAGCTCCATTGTCTAGTGGTGGGGGAGATGAAGAGTACATTCGAATGATGTCTGGCTCCATTGTTCAGCTGCTTTCGAATAATGAATCTATACCTGTAAAAAAAAGATAATGCAAATTTACAAAGCACTGTTTTGTATCTTACATTATTTTTCTCTTAGGTGAGATTATTTATACATGCTGGCAATAAGAAAATTCTCTCTTCTAGAATACGCTTCCAAGGGCATTGGTAGTATATTACTAAATCTGGGGAGACAAGAAAGTTTCAAATATACACTTACAAAGTACAAAATTCTCTTTAGGGGTACTTGCTTGTTCTCCAAGCTTTCTTTCAAATTCATTAGGGTGCCCCCTCTGTGGCTTAGGTGGCTCAAGCCCTTATGCATTCAAATTCCTTATAAGTGAAAAGAAAGAGCATGACTATTTTATATCTAATAGTTCTATAAATACTTGGCTCACTTTGTTTTTCAATTTTTATTTCTGATCCAAATTTTTTAATATTTATTTTATAAAGCAGCTCTAGATTCATAGCAAAACTGAGCAGAACATACAGAGATTTCCCATATATTCCGTGCCCCTACTTATGCATAAGCTTCCTGTTTTGAATATCCTCCAACAGTGGTATATTTGTTACAACTGACAAACCTACACTGACACGCTGTCACCCCAAATCCTTAGTTTACATTAGGGTTCACTCTTGGTATTGTACATTCTATATGTTTGGACAATTGTATAAAGACATGTATCCACCAATATAGCATCACACACTGCTCTAAAAATCCTGTCCTTTGTTCATCCCTCCCTCTCTCCTACCCGGGCAACTATTCATCTTTTTACTGTCTCCATAGTTTTGCCTTTTCTAGAAGATCATATAGTTGCAGTGATACAGTATACACAAGTACATACTGCACAACTGCCTTTCTTTCATCTAGTAAAATGCATCAAAGGTTCCTCCTTGTCTTTTCATGCCTGATCATTTCTTTTTAGCACTAAATATTATTCCATTGCCTAGATACGCCACAGTTTTAAATTTTATAACTTAATTTTGAAATTGTTTAGATTCACGAGAAGTCACAAAAGTAGTACAATGACAATTCTCACTCTCCACTCAGCGTCCTCCAACTATAATAACCACAGAACACAGTAAAACCAAGACACTAATATCAGGACAATACTATTAGTCAGCTACAGACCTTGTTTGGATTTCACCATTTTGTGTGTATGTGTAGTTCTCTGAAATTTTTTATTAGGGAAGGAAGGGAAAGGAGTAAGAAACATCTTTATTCTATTTTTTTTTTTTTTTTTTTTTGGTTTTCTACTCTGGCCCCATGTCAAGAATCTGGGTTCTTGAACTTTACATGGTCTGCATACCAGTGTCTCAGCTGCCTGAACCACAAGGGTGTGCTCCAATTCTATGAAATTTTATCACATGTTTAGATTAACCATCCCTTTGGCATGTATAAGAACTGTTTCATCAACATAAGGAAACTCCCTTGTGTTACCTGATAAGAGTAAAATGCTTTTCTAAACCCTAATTCTTGGCAACCACTGATCTATTACCATTTGAAGAGGTATATAAGTGAATTCATACAATATGTAACCTTTTAACATTTATTTTTCACTCAACTAAGTTTATTGCTCTCAAGATCCATTCATGGTGATGTGACCTTGTGGCTCAGGCAGCTGAGATGCTTAGGTGTGACCCACAGACATCCCAAGGACCTGAGTGCGAGGTGTGAGGCAGGGGCAAACAACTAAAATGAACAACTAAATAAAGATGTTTCTTTTTCTCCTTCCTTGGATGCTTCTTCCTCCTCTCTCTTCCTGCCTCTCTCAAAAAAAAAAAAAAAAAAAAATCCATTCATGTTGCTGCATATATCAATATTTCATTACTTTTAATTGCTAAGTAGTATTCCATTATATAGATATACCAGTTCGTTTCTCTATTCGCTCCATATAGGACATTTGGGTTGTTTCCTTCATTTACAATAACAAATAAAGCTACCATGAACATTTGTGTACAGAATGTTATATAAACATGACCTTTAAGTTCTCTAAGATAAACACGCATGAGTACAAATACTGGATCATATGGGAAGTATATGTTTATAAGAAAGTGTCAAATTGTTTTCCCAAGTCAGTTTTTAAAGAGTTAAATCAATTACCTTTTAATTTATAATTTGATTATTTTGTTAACATATAAGCTTAATATTTAATAAATATTGACTTATTTTCTTGCAGTTTCAATTTTTTACATTTAATATTTAAAAAATACCTAGAAATTATTGTGGTGTGTATGCTAAAGGGTCTGAGTGAATTTTTTTCTAAATAGTGAAACAATGATCATAATTTCATTTACTGAATAATCTTTGCATTAGTTTATGATATCTTCTTTTTTAATATATTTAATTGTTAAATGGAATGTTTCAGTTATTCTATTTATCTGGACTAAACAGTCCAAAGTGCTATAAGAAAGACAACATTAAAAGCAGAGGAAGGATTAATACCAAATCCTAGAATAAAAGTACAGTCCATAAATAATTGCTATTTCTTGAAATGCAGTTGCCAAGACCAATGTACAAAGAAAATATTTACTACAAAATTCAACAAGTTTTGCAAGCTAGAAAGAAAAATCACTTTCTTCCAATTAGCAATAACATTTCATAGTATCTTCCAGTTTTAGGAAGAAGGTATTTAGAAACCAATAATTTAAAAATGAGGACTCTGGCCTACTGGTAAGCAATTTACTCAAATATCATACAACTGGTTAGCAAAGAATGACTTCAGAATTTTGAAAAGAATCTTTGAGGACAGTGGTAGTGAGTTGCTGACAGTGACCATATTTTGCCATGTATAATGCATACTTTTTGACCCAAATTTGTGAGGGAAAAATAAGGTTGCACATTATACATGGGTAGTACTAATTCTGTATTCATATAAATGTTTTTAATTTTTTAATTTAGGCTTATAAGTTAAAAGTACAACTCTAAAAATCAATAATGATGTCATACGCAAAATAATACCCTGGAATGTGATTACTGGTTTTGTTGAACTCATAACAAACTTGCCAATAAAAGCAATTGTGGCTGACAATTCAATGAAACAAAGCGCGACGTACTGTTTGTTGTCCACAGAGTGACTGTGACTTGACAACTTTATTACCATAGGGTGACACTTCTCTTCGTACACTTCAGGTGGGAGCTAGCAATGTAGCTAACATTTTTGCAGAAATACACACGTAAACTTTAAGCTAACAGTTATTAAATATGCTAAAGAGCATGGCAAGAGAAGACACTTTGGCCCTCCTCTCATAAAGTGTCATCAGATTTGGGGCAAAAGGAAGAAAAGCTTCTTGTACCTGTATCTATTCTGTGTTTTGTATTTGTTATATAAAATTTCCTGTAGACTAATGCTAAAAAAAAAAATGCTAAAATTCCTTTATAATACAAAAACCAAACACCTAAATAAAAACAAGTAAAAATTTGAATTAAAATGAAAGATTTTTTACCCTGAAAGTTTGGGCCAAAAACGTGGGTGTGCGATATACACAGAAGTGCATTATACACAGCAAAATACGGTATTTGAAAGAAATGAGTTAGTCCAAGGAAAAGTAAATGACTGCATTGTAGGCATGCCCCGGTGGAAGAGCAGTTAGGTCTGTGGTTGAGTGTAGTCCACATACATTTCAAGAACCCAGGTTCCCATCCCCGGGGTGGGGGGTAATTAAGATGAACTAAATGGAAAAATAAAAATGCTTCTTCCTGCTTGTCTGCCTACTCACCTTCATTCCAGTTTTTATCTTTCCAAACAAAAAACAAAATAAAACAAACTATATTGTAATATATCTACTTTATATGGTCTTCATAAAATCAGCATCATAAAGAAATAACTGCTTTAGTTCTGAAGTAACTTCTTTTCTGCTGTCAACTCAAAGAGAAATGAAAAAAAAAAAGTGAAAGAAATACATAAACCCTATTTTCTTATTTACAACCTTGATAACCCCTTCGTATGCTTATTGTGCAGGGTAATTTGACCTCCAGCAGTTTCCCTGTGATTATTTAAAAATACCAAATGAGAATGTGGAGAAAGGGATACTTGCACACACAGAACTGCTGGAGGGTATGTAAACTGCTGTAAGGCTTCCATAAAGCAACTGAGCACATATAAACTTTTTTTAAGAAGTAAAACAAATACTCCAAAGGGATTATTTAAACGAATTATCCTAAACCCTGACAATAGCAAATGATGCCATTAATATTGTCATTTTTAAAATTCATTTTTTATTGTAGTAATTATTCTACACATTAAAATAATTTCCTATGTATAGGGTCCCCATTTCTTAGATATATTTCAACACACCATGCCCTCCACCAAATCACTGAGTGTTCTTCCCCATTATCCAGTGGGCTCCACCACCATTTGCCCCTGCCCGCCACATTCCCTTTTGGTTTCCTCAGTTCTGTTGCAAAAGTTTCAGGGTTGATTATGTTTCATCTGTTTCTTTGTTTTGTCTATTCACATTCCACCTATAAGTGAGTCATCTAGCATCTATCTTTCTTCTTTTGACTTGTGTAATATTCCATTGTACATATGTACCACATCTTCTTGATCTATTCACTTGATGTTGGGCACTTACGTAATTTCCAGTTTTTAGCTACTGTGAATATGGCTGCAATAAACACGGGGATACATACATCTTTGAGGAAGGGTGCTCTTTATCTTTTAGGTAGATCCCCAAAAGTGGAATGACAGGATCACATGGGATTTCCATCTTTGGTTTTTTGAGGAGTGTCATTTTTTATGTATATTAGAGGTTTTAACATGATGAAGACATGTCAAAATCCAGCTTGAAGGCGCTCCTACAGGTTAAATCAGGGACAATTTGAGCATGAAAACAAAGATAATAGTTTATACTTCAGTGAATAAAATTATAAGATATAAACATGTAAGTGAATAAATTGAAAGTTAGATGTGGCACAAGATACTGAACAATTCCAAAATACCTCCCTATAACATAACTTAATTAAAACGGAAAAAGTGTAACTTTACAGTAGTGAAGCCTGACAAATGATCAAAGTGAGTATCATTAATAAAAGGAACATTAAAACATCCATTAGTAATAGAAATAACAAAAGATGCAATGAGAAGAACACAGGATCATTTCTGGAATATTCCTGTCAAAATTACATAACTTGAATAGGTTCATGATGAAACATGAGACAAAATCAAATCAAGAAGAGTCTACAAAACGAGTGGTCTATAATCTTCAAAAGTTACAGAAAAACTGAAGAATTGTTCTACACAGAAAATAACTAGAGACATGACAAGTAAATGCAACACTTGATTCTCAACAGCTTCCCTTTCCATAAAGATCACTACTGGAAATTAGATTTTGACATCAGAATAGAATCCAAGGATCAGAGAGCAGCAAGGTATTGATGTTAATTTTTAATTTTGATGGTAGCATTATGGTTATGTAAGAGAATGCCCTTGGTTGTAGGAAACCCACACTAAAATATTTAAGAGAGATGGGGGTATCAGGTTTTAACAAGTCTCAAACTGTTCAAGAAGTTATATGTACTGACCCTGTCACTTTTTGTAAGTCTGTGATGATTCAATGAAAACAAAATTAAAAGCATTAAAGATTTATGTTGAATTTGTAACACATTTTACTTAGATAAAATCTTTTTTTTAATGAGGCAAAATATACCTAACTATTTTAATCACTTTTAAGTGTAAACTTAACTGGCATTAACTACTTTCACACTTTTGTGCAATACCCCACTGCCCACCTCTACAGTTTTTTAATCTTCAAAAATATTTTCTGTATCCATTAAACAATAATTCCCTATTTGCCCTGATTCCCAGCTCCTGCAAGCACTGTTCTACTTTGTCTTTGTCTCTATGAGTTTGACTACTCTAGGCACCTCATATTAATGGAATCCTTAAGTGTCCTTCTGTGACTAGCTTATTTCACTTGGCCTGATGTCCTCAAGTTTTATCATATTGTAGCATGTGAGAATTTTATTCTTATTAAGGTTGTATAATATTCCACTGCATGTATATATCACATTTTGTTCATCTTTCAATAGCTGGGTTGCTTCCAACTTTTGGCTATTGTAAATAATGCTATAAACATGGATGTACAACATACCTTGTATTTTAAAGTTCTTATTTTGAAATAAAATAATTTTAGACTGACAGATGACTGAACATTACAAAAATAGTAGAATCCTTTCTACCTTTACCCAGTTCTCCATAAAGGTGGCATCTTCTATGGCCTTAGTACAAAACCAAAACTGGAATTGACACTTTTGGCATATTATTATTAACCAGGTTATAGACCTCAGTTTTCACCATTAAAAAAACCAAAGCAAAACTTACATTTGTGCCTGTGTGTAGTTTTATTCAATTTTATCTCACATATAGATCTAAATAACAATCACCACTATCAAGATACAGTCCCTACATACATTCCCATGCCTGTCCCTGGCAACTATTAATCTGTTTTCCACTTTGACAGTTTAGTCATTTCAAGTATTATGTAAAGGAAATCATACAGTATGTAAACTTTCTGAAACTGATTTTTTTCACTCGGTAAAATGTCCTTAAAATTCAATTTGGTTTTTCCATGTATCAACAGGCTAAACATTTTTAATGCTGAGTATACAGACAAACTTGTGTGTTCAACCCTTCACCAACTGAAAGACATCGGGTTGTGATATGCTACAATAATAATAACTTTATATATCTACCAGCATTATGCATAAATAGTATATAAAACAAAGATGTTAAGAACATTTGTGTACAGGTTTTTGTGTGAGTCCTCATTTCTTTGGGAAAAATGCCCAAGCATATGACTACTGGGTTTTATGGTAAGCACATGCTTGGTTTTATAAAAAACTGCTAAACTAAACTATTTTCCAGAGTACTGTCCCATTTTATATTCCCATACTTTATTTTTAAAGAGTCACTTGCGATGCTTCTTTCTACTAGAATCTGTTCATAGCTAACCTATTGCTTTTTCTAAAACTTTTCATTTTGAGAAAAATGAAATATTTTATTGGTTTAAAGCCTATTTCAAACTCAGATGTTGAGGCGAATACAAAGATCTGAATCAGGAACCTTGTGACCAAATAAACAATACAAAGTAGTTTTTCCTGTCACACGTTGACAAAGTACTCTCTTTCTCCTAGGCACAACAGGCTCTATCAGTTTCTCAGACTACAAATATTTCCATATTTCTCAAAACTGGGTAACTTACTGATAGGAAGCTCATATGGACTGTACAATCCTCTCCAGCAGGTCAGAAACCTAAGAGGGTACCGTATGTGGCTTCCAAGTTTCAGACAACAATGGCAACCAAATTGTGTAGAAGGCCCAAACTGTCCAGAAAATTATTTTGTATCTACACTAACTTAGTAAAATTTGTTGAATGATTATTTGTTAAACTGTTAATTAAAATATTATTTGTATAGGGATTTACATACAAGTTTGACTTTTTTCAAAGAAAATATGGACTTCAAATAGCTATTGCTACTTAATAAGAAAAAGGGGATAGATGAGCTAATACTGTTCCTGGCACATAGCAACCTCAATAAATGCTTCTTCATCCTTCTTAATGAACTATTTATTTTCTACTACAAGGAGTCCCAACCAAGCATCTAATTTCTTTATAACCTGAGAAAGCACTTATGAGTATATTTGTAGTTCTGCAAGAAGGGGAATGTGTTCAACTTGTGATTTTTATGTCTGCCTATTCCAAGACCTATTAAAGGGGAGTAAACAAGTAATGGGGATATTCAAAAAAGATTTAAGCCATGGCATACACAAATAGTAGACATGGGACTCTGATGACTGAGTAGTAAATGTGGTATTCTAAAAATAATCAGAGGATGGAGATGGGTGGGCCTTCTATACTTTAAAGATCTGTCCATAAAGAAAATATATCCCCACCACCCACTCCCGAAACCAAATCCTTAGAGAGAGACTAGGGAAAAATAGCAGTAAATAACAGTACTTAAAAACGCAAGCCAAAACATTCATGGCTATAGTAGTTTTGGGTTTGGGAATTCTGGCACAGGAGATCCAAAATAGAGGGTCAAAGAAACAATCTAGACGCCCAGCAGCAATCAGCAGCAGTACTCTAAGCCCCATGCAAAATTACCAGACAGAGCACACACTAAGAGAAGACTGAATCTATATAAATTGTTCACAAAAAGAGGAGCCATACCTGCTTAAGAACTATTAGCTCAAGTCTGAAATGGTCTTGGAAAAGAAGAGATGGTGAGACTGTAGGTTGAAAGTGCCAATGTCAAATGGTAAGGTGGGTCAGGAACAGAAATTAAAAGAGGAATGAAGTCAATTATTACTTAAGACTACCTGGCTATTTAAAATCAGTTTTTCAAGAAGAATAAAGGTGAATTAACTACTAGATATCAATGCTTAGTTTAAACCCACGTTTATGTAATAGTAACAAAGATGCCATTCATTGCATGAGGGGAAAAGGATGGCTTTTTCAACTAATGGTGCTAGATCAACTGGATATTCACACAGGGAGGGGAAAATCTTGATTCTACTCAACATCTTATAAAAAATCAGCGGTATATAGATAGTAGGCCTAAATACAAAAAGCAAAACAATTAAGCTTTAGAGGATAGTATAATAATATTTTCATATCTTAGAAAAGGCAAAATGCTTTGAATAAAAAAGCAGCAAGCATTAAAAAAAATATGACTCATCAAAATTAAAACACCATTAAGAGAATGGAAAGACTAGTCATTGCCTGTGAGAAGATATATGTAAAAACGTTACTGTCAAAGAACTCATCTCCAGAATAGGCCAAGAATTCCTATAATTCCATGTCCTGGTGGTCTAGCAGACATAGTCTACATACATCCCAAGACATGGGTAGAGTGGAAACAACTAAGACAAACAACTAAATAAGTGTTTCTTTCTCTCTCTTCCTGCCTGCATACTCACCTTCACTCCTGCCTGTACCTTTCCTTTACTAAAATAAAAAAAAAAATTCCTACAAATCCACATAGGAATAGATAAAAGGTCAAAATAATTTAACAAGTTGTTTTACAAAAGATAATATCCAAATGGCCAATTAGCTTATGAAAATTCATCAAGGAAATCTCATTAAAACCACTAAGACCCTGCTACTTACCCAACAGAATGGCTAAAATTAAAACAAAACAAATTTAACCACAGTCACTGATGATAAAGACAAGGAACAACTGAGGTTCTTATATTTTAATGGTGGGAGAGTAAACTGGTGTACTCATTTAGAGAGCTGTTTGATAGTATCTACAAAAACTGTACCAGGAACATACCCTTAAAAAGTGGCTATGTGTATGCACTAAAACACATAAGACTGTTCATGACAAATTTATTTCTTAACTGAAAAAGATTCAAATGTACATCCACAAGAGTGGTTAAAATAAACTATGATATATATATGTAAAATAGAATCCATGGCAATGAGGTGAATTATTACTAAATGTAACAACACATGACTATATACAGACATAACATGTGAAAGAAGTCAAATGAACACAAACAAAACACAAATGATTTCCATTTCTATCAAGTTTTAAACAGGTAAAACTAATCTATGGTGGCAATTCAGAATAGTGGTTACATATAGGGGCTATAGTACGAACTGGAAGTGGGCATAAGAACTTGCTGATGCTAATAATATCTTGATCTGGGTACACAAGCACATACCTTTGTAAAAATTCATCCCATTCTATACTTGAGATTTGTGCTTTTCACTGTATGTTATGTTGCACATCAATAAAAACAAAAAAATGTTTCTCAAAATCAGCATACTTAATTAACAGCCACTGAGTGAATAAATACATGACCATGTTTATAAATACAGTATTCTTTAAAAAAAAAAGTTTTGCTTATTTATACCTTTACTAAAATTGAGGTTTAAAACAATATATGTATGTCTCAAGAAATAATATGGCACGATGGAAAAGACTCTGACTTAGAGTCACATAGAACCTAGGGTCAGATTCCATTTTCCCCATTTACTAACCACATGAGTTTACTTTTTGAGCTTCAATTTCCTAGTTATAAAAAATGGCTAGAGAGGGTGCACCCTTGTGCGCAGGCAGATACTGGTATGTAGACCTCATACAGTTCAGGGACCAAGGTTCCAGGGTGAAAAAGTAAATATCAACAAGCAGGGTAAAAAATAACAAAAATCAACAATGAAATAAAGATGTTTCTTTCTCCTCTTCCTTCCCATTCCTTATATGCATCTTCCTCCCCTCCCTTACCCAATTAAAAAAAAGGAAGCTAACAGTGTAACTTTCAATACTGTTAGAATTACAGATAACACATCTTGGTGGGTACCCTGGTGGACTAGTGGTCTAATATATCCTGGGGTAAGTCCACATACATTCCAAGGTTCTTGGTTCAAGACCTAGGGCTAAGAGAAGCAACCAAGGTAAATGACGAAATAGAATAAAATGCTTCTTCCTGCCTGCCTTCTGCTCACCTTCATGCCTGCTTGGACCTTTGAAAAAAATACAACAATGCACAAAATTTTATTGCCTGGTACATTCTGTATACTCAGTAAGTTATCAACTATCATCGCATTTTAACTTTCAACATGTCTGTAGCTCAAATCATAATCTACCCTTAACAAAATCTAAGTCAGTGTTGCTTAGTTAGCACATTCACATGACTCTGCATATACTTTAAAAGGTCACTGCAAGAATAAGTGACCCTTTCAGAAATGTATTACTAACCAAAGAAACATAAAATTGACTTTATTGCTAATTTCCATAAGCAACTTAGAAAATCTGAAACAAATGCCCAAGGTGGGAACTCTGAGACCACAGACTCTGAACCAGCAGTAGTCTATCAAAAGATGGAGGTTTTTAAGTTGAACAGGAAGATGTAGCCCAGCACCAGTATCTTTAAGTAAACAGAGCATAGACACAGTTAAAGGAAAGACCACAAGAATAAAGACTTCTAAGATGGAAAGGGTTTTGCAGAAGAGATCATTAACTTTTAGCCGCTTCTATACTCTCCCCCTCCAACACCCACATAAAATATTACATAACTTAAAAGCCCTTGGGTTCATATTTTGTAGTAGTGGTGGGGCTGCTAAGAGACCTTATAGGAATCTCCCAGAGGCACACCCTTGTGGTTCAAGAGGCTAAGACAGTACAAATGCAGGCAGGTAAACCAAGAACCCAGGTTTGAGACCCAGGACCAGAGCAAAAAAAAAAAAAAGTGGAAAAAAGAAAATGAATCCTCTAGAATCAAATACTGAGAGCAAATTCCAGACAAGTTAAAAACACAGAAAGAAATTCTTCTTTTATAGGGCACCAGCCCAGCTGTATCTATCGATGTGTATCTCAACTTACAAGGGCAGATACACACTTAGATTATACAATCTCGTTTTCTCTAGGACCCTTCGCCCCAAATTTATTTTTATAGGGACTGGGATGGTGGGTGAAGAATACAAGCAAGAAGGGCAAGTGATAAGCGAAGTGTAAAGAAAAGACAACTGTACCTGAAGTTCCTGACTTAAGTAATACAAACCACACTAGCAAGGCATATTTGAGGGAACACACATTGCTACTTTTTTTTAAAAAGTGAATTAGCAAAATTTTTATTTATTTTAACTTTTTTAGTATCATTACTACCTTTTAACCACAGTATGTCTGAAGTTTATAGTCACTTGTTAAATCATTTGGGTGAAGAAAAAAATTATAATTTCTTTAGAAATATGAAAATATTACATAAGCAACTGACTTCAATTTTCATTATAAATATTGCTGGGTATTGCATTAGTTAAAATTATTCAAATCTTTACTGTAATATCCTCATGGGAATTTTACAATACTATCAAAACGTAATGTTGATTCATCTGCCTGGTCTGCCTAAGAGTCATCTTGTCATAAAGAAACAGAAGAAGGCTTCTGAGTCATATGAAAATTTGGATTTTTGTCAACATTTTGTTTTTCAATCATCCAGAGGTAATTGGATCATGATGTAAAAAAAGTTTCATGTCTCTAAAATTTTAAATCTACATAAATGGTCATTTTATCTTCTTGAGTGACTTGTCCTCAGCCTAAGTGGTTGTCCTAAGCATATTAATTCAATAGGGGGATAACAAATAAAGAGAGAGAACCTAAAATTACTTTTTTTTAGTAAAGAATTGAAAATGGTTTTGTTGCTGTCATTTTTATTTTTAGGACTATCTTCTCCCCTTAAACATAGGCTGTAAACTTGAAGACTACTTAACCAAATTTCCACAATGCAAAAACTGAGTTTTTTAAAGAGATCTAATAAATCCAACTTGCCAATTTAAAAACAAAAACCCAAAACATCACAGACATTCAACTGTACATGTGAATGTCATCAAATACGCAGTATCATTTAAATTTTTAAATAATATAATCCATATACTTTCCACTCTTTGCTTACATCAATATCATATTAAGCTAGCATTTATTCAGTGCTTATCATGTGTTGATACTTTGTAAAAAGCATTCATTACTCCAGTCCTCACACTATGCTACAAGGTAGGACTTATCTTCATTTTACACATAACAACTAAAAAGCTTTAAATAACCCCTCAAGGTAACATATTAGTAAATGGTCACTCACAAGCTAATAAAATATTTTTAAATATCTTATTGAAGAAATCATTGACAGCAAATATTAGAATGATAAGAATTCTCCCTAAAAGCTTTCTGAGTTTTCAGAAAAAGGTTTCTGAAAGTCCCACAATAATTTGGAAGGAGAAAAAAAGATGCTTATAAGCTAAAATGAAGAAAGCATAAGCCACAAATATACCCAAAAATGCATCTTGTTTTAATATTAATATACATAGTACTGAATGTAGTAAACAATGAAGATAAGCAGCACATATATTTATTTCTAAGTTAATCGCCATCAAAAGGTCAGACTACCAAAAGTGACGAATTTTCTGGTCTCTCTGGTTTTGATGTGAATAAAGATGATTCACAAATGTACAAATATCACATACATTTAATGCAAATCACAATGAGCACAACACACATCCACTCTTCCATGAATGTTCTTAAACTCAGTAAGTTATCTTTTTATAGAAGTTTGTTTTAAAAAATTCCTATGAAAGAAGTTTTGTCTATTTTAACCTATGCAAATCTATCGGCATTTTTACTTGTGCCTGTAGTTTCACAGTAAAAATTAAACAGAAACATTAGAAATTCTTTTACCTTTAACTTGTTATATCAACTGGCCTTATTTGAGTTTACTAGCTATTTTTCCCCCAAATGTACTTCAACTTGAAATTAAATGACACTGGATAATGGATGTTCATAAGGACAACAAAACAGAAGCAACAATGAGGATAAATCCATGAGTCCTTGGAAAACACTGTCTTCCCTCTAGAAAGCTCTGTTATTATTTTATGGCGGCAGAATAAATTAGCTGCTCTAAGTTTCCATTCTAATATCCTGAAACTTTACATGAAAATAGAATCTAAAAGCAGGAATTATCTCAATTTCATACTCCTTTAAAAAAAATCTTGCTTACACCCCAAATATTGTCTACAGAAATTATTTGTTTTCTCAATCACTTAGGAAGTTCTTTGAATTTCACATTACTGGTGCTTAGCAAAAAAAGGACCCTCTGTGTCTTTCTAATGCTCCTTCTTACCACCAAGTTTCTTAACAGGGCCCTGTATATTCCACTATCTCTGCTTCCTGTACTCCCACTCACTCAACCCAGCAAAATCTGGCTCTCATCCTACCATTCTACTGAAAACTGTTCTTGAGAGTTACTTCACTTGAACTTAAAAACTAGAAATGTTCAAGGCAAAGTCTTTTGTTGTGACCATGTATCCTCACAGCCCATCTCACAGCATGAACTGAATAATTATCGTTCTTGCTAGGGCACTTATTCCACTATTCTTGAACTGCCTCTTTCTCTACCAGGCCACCCCTTCCCCCAATAGATAACTGGTCTCCTAGTGCTCCACCAAATAAATTAGGAAATATCTAAGGTAATTAAGTATGATGAGAGAAGGTGGCCTGAAATGTGACACATGTGAAAGGAAATTAAAGCATTTGTGCTGCAACCTGTCCTAAGAATATATTGAGAGGGGTAGTACTTAAATAATGTAGGCTAGAAAATAAAACACAAAATTGTGTTAGTGTATTTTTAACAAAACCACTAAATATGAATACTTGCTTTGATGTGAGGCAGTTTCTCAGCATAAATGGAGGTGTCAGCTGATATCAGCAGAGCATAAAGTGAATAGTCCAACTAACGTCCCTTGTTCTTGTTCTCTGCTGCCAGCAACTTTCTTTAGTACTTCAAGTAAATTTTCCCACAGATTTTGCAATAAGCTGACATGAATAGTTAACATGCTTTGAAATGAATTTCTTGCTATAAAGGTTTTAAATTAGCATTCTGGTCAAGACTGATGAGTTAAACCTTCATTGCCCAGGGTATTCTGGAAAAATACCCCAAAACCTAGTCTGTGATCTTTTAAAACTAAAGACAACACTCTAGCCTGTAACTAAAATATGTACAGGTTGGTGAGCTGTTGGCAGCTGTTCTTACTGACAATGTTGCTCTGTATATTATCAACTATGATGAGAGCAACTTACCTTTTAGAGAAAAAAAGCACCAATAAAGGTTATAAAAATGCAGTTAGAGTTCAATTATGTGAGTTAATGAGAAAGCAGGTAATGTCCTAGATAATGTAAAATTCACACGTTTGCCCTTAAATATGACCTATGTATCCATAGATTTACCTCCAAATTATGTCTTTGCCAAGTATTGATTAGTTTTACTTTAATTTGTTCCCTAACTACCCAACAATTGAGAAAAAGATGACCTAGGGACATGTGAGGTGACACAAGGAAACCAATGAAACAGGTTTCAAAATAAGCATAAATTATCTGCAGTTAACAACAAAAGCTTTGTATATCAAAGCTTTGAAAAATCAAATATAAACATATTCAGTACTTCTGAATGTATGTGTATGGTGGGGGGAGAGATGGATCATATGCACAGGTAATGTCACTTGTAGGTCTACCTGTACTGATAACTTCATGGAAACTATGGAAAGAATTTCATAGCAAACAGATTTCTAACTGGTTGACCTTTCAATGGTAGTGTTGTTTGGTTTAAAGTTTTACTTTCTCCCTGGAGGTAGAAAGGCTAAAGGTAAAAGAACAAACAAGAACCACATAACATTTGTTAACTTGTAATGTACTACACATTTTTGGTTAGAAATGATTTGAGCATCAGCCTGTCACAAAAGGCAGAATTTTTCAAACTCCCTCCAACCCCATAACTCACAGAAGAAATACATTTTGTATGATGACCCAACATAAATGAATTACCTTTTTTCCCCCTACCAAACAGTATTTACCCTTGCTCTCTGTGTACTCTTTGATATTCTTTCATTTTTTCCTCAAAAGCTGGTTGTACCCCATAGGTTGATTTTACAAAACTAAAACTACAAACCAGAAATAGGCTCTAAAGTACAAAAAATTGCCTGATAAAGAGATAGTGAAAAATTTAGAGAATATGACCAAGACAATTTCCCCCTAAATACTATGCGTATCACTTTCATATAGGTGTTGTGAACAACGTCAAGTTAATAAAAAAGAAAATTGTGACATTTGTCCTTATTTTTTACCTTTAATATTATGTAAGTAGAGCAATTAAAGCTTGCAGTATTTCTGCTCTAGATATTCTCTAAGATATCAATTATGATCAGTTTTACAAGAACAGCTCATTTTACAGACTTTGAACCAATGTTTTGTTACCAGATACAGAAAGTTATTTTGAAAATATTTCTGTCCAAAATTTATGTTGATAATGTATGTGTGTCTACGACAATGACAAGAACTATTTGAATGCATAATTTTTGTTCAAGGTTTAATCTATTTTACAATCTTAATATTCTCTTTCCTTCTGATTCACTTCCTCTAAATCTAATTATTACTTCTAGCACAGAAAAATTTTTTTAAAAATTCCTCTTTGATCTGGTGCTTACAATGACAAAATGCATTCTTAAATTATTTAAATCAAGAAAATGGATAAAACAGAAATTCTCTTTCCAGAATTTTTCATACATGTATACATAAACCAACATAAAACCAACCAACATAAAAATACTACTTATGGGTATACCCGTGTGGCTTTTAAAGTGACTGAGACATTGCTGAGCATGTCAAGACCAAAAACTCAGGTCCTATACCCAGGGCCAAAGGGAAAAAACAAAAATAAAGACACTTCTTACTCTCACTTTCTTCCTTAAAAATGCTTCTTCCTTTCTACCCTCTCTCCCTCTTTTCCTTCCTATCTTTAAAAAGAATAGTTCAAATTCATACTACCCTCAATCTAGGAAGCAAATCAATTTAAGGATAAAATTAAAGATACTATTAGTGTGGGTATATACTGGTTCATATAACCCAGATAATTTGGTAATATGTAAAAATTTTAATACACATTGTTTAGACTAAGCAACCCCATTTGTAAGAGTGTATACTTCAGATAATTCATCATAAAAGTCTGCAAAGATATTTTCATAAAAATGTTACTTCCAGTATTGTTTATTTTTTAAAAAAGTAACTGAAAACAACTTAAAATATCTATCAAC
Source organism: Solenodon paradoxus (assembly GCA_004363575.1). NCBI lineage: Eukaryota > Metazoa > Chordata > Mammalia > Eulipotyphla > Solenodontidae > Solenodon > Solenodon paradoxus. The sequence continues at coordinate 156,782 of RJWH01002356.1, read as the reverse complement.
AAGGTATAGGGTAAATAAAAAGTATACCCATTAAAAAAAGATTAAAAACTATATTACTAACAGGGAAAGCTTTCTAAAATACATTTACATGAAAAAGCATTTGAGAGACATTCTTTTTTGTCTCTTACTATCTATCCTTACTTTTTTCTCCTTCAAAAGATCAGCCTTTTATGTGGTACATATATACAATGGAATACTACACAGCCCTTAGAAGAGATGAAACTGTCATTTGAATAAACATGGATGGAAATAGAGGGGATTATGCTACATGAAACAAGTCAAAAGAAAGATACCAGATGACCTCATTTATAGGTGGAATGTGAAGACAAAACAAAGGAACAGATGAAATATAACCAACCCTGAAACATTTGCAATAGAACTGAGGTTACCAAAAGGGAATGGGGCAGATGGGGGAAAATGGTGGTGGAGCCCATGGGTCAATGGGGAAGAACGCTTGGTGATTTGGTGGAGGACATGGTGTGTTGAAATAAATCTAAGAAATGGGGATCCTATATATAGGAAATCATTTTAATGTGTAGAATAATTACTACAATAAAAAATAAATTTAAAAAAAATCAGCTTCTTCTGCTTCCATCATAAAGGTCAGTGTTCCCTAGGCCTTGGTCTCCTTCTATTGTTATACTTGAGAGAGATTATCCACCTTTTGTAATTTATATGTTCAGAATGCCCAAACACCTGCCAGCTGTCCAAACTCCAGATGCACCTACTCAAATGCCTTTCAGAATATCTCTTAGTTGTCCCAGACATCTCATATTCTTCAATTTTAAAACTGGTCAACCTCTACTCAAAAAAAAAAAAAAGAAAAGAAAGAAATCACTAGTTCCTATATAATTAAAGCTAGTGCTCTTTTCAGTATATTAGATTTTCTTTAGCTCTATATGAACAGATCTAAGGAAAACTTACAGAATTATCTCTATAAATATTAAAAAAGCATTTTAAAATCCATTTCTGATTTTAACAAAGCAACTTAAAATTACTGGATAATTTCTGTAATATGATAAAACCTATCTATCGTCTCTATGCATATGTACTTGAAACCAAAAATCAGTTTCTTAACTAAGGAAGAAAACTAGGATGCCTACTACCACTATTAGACTTGTCATGGGAGGCATTAGACGGCACAATCACTAAGTAAAACAGAGACACAGAATCAGAAAGAAAATGGTAACCTACGCCAATTGTGATAGAAGTGGCAACATCATTTACATGAAATACAAAACACGAAAATAAAAAAAAATAAAATACCTAACAAACTTTGTGCAGTTTTTATGTTAAATAAAATTAACAATGTTGTGCTTAGGTAGCAGAAATCATTCCTAAGTCACATCTTCTTAGTATGTGAGGGCTAACTTTAAATGGCACTTTTCAAAGCAAGACTTCTAGGAGTAAGATCTTTAATATTTGCATATATCAATGATACCATGTTTTTTTAAATGTATAAAATTGATGATTTTTGCCCAACTCATCTTCCCAAATGGGTATTTTTGTTGTTTTCTTCCTTCTAGTCATTGCTTGCTTTTTAGTTTTCTTTATTTTGTTGTGGTGGTGTGTCCCCCCACGCGCATCTTAACTGTTTATTGTGTGGATGCAGAAATGTTAACCTGGGGTTAACTCAGATAAAATACTTCTGTTATGGTGACATAAAAATCTGAAACGCTGATTTCATATGGCTTTTGTTTTTAGTAGCTATTTATAAAAAGAGACCTAACATTAAGAAAAATTTAATTCTTACTACACTAAATTTTTTTTTTTGTAATGCAAAGAGGGCAGGAGGGAGGGAAAGACAGAAGGGAAGAAGCAACATTTTATGTATGTTTTTATATTTCGGTGTCTTCACCCAGCACACACATCTCAGGGTTGCAAGCTTGAGTTCTTGGGCTTTACATGTTCTATACCCCAGCCATCTCAGCAGCCTGAGCCACAAAGGTACACCCTACACTGAATGTTCAATTGCACATTTATTCCTAAAAACACAAAAATTCATACCAAAATGTTCAGGGTATCATATTCAGATTTTCTCTTACATTCTCTTACATGTCTCAAACATTCGAAGAGAATGTTTGAGTATTCATTACTTTTTACTTGCTAAGTCACCATTTCCTTACTATGTCACCATTTCATACTCATTCCCCTATATCATAATGCGCCTGCAGAAAGCTAGTCTCATTAGGTTTCAGAAGTTTACTTGAAGCACAATGCAAGTGTTACACCTAAATAAAAAGTTCAGATTTTAATCAGATTACCAGTGACCTTGGTTTTATTAAGTGTAAAGTTCTAGTTGCTGCTGCTATTTATATATTCATTTCTCAATGTTCAACTGCCAGTGAAACTATGATTAAGCTTTTTGATGTGGCTTTATTTTTTCCAAGAATTCTATAACATATAAATTATATACACAACTACAAATAAAACTTCAAAAAGAAACAGATTATTTTATTATCTTTCTTATTAGTAGGTAGTAATTACATATTTCCGAAAGATAATTCCCCAAATCTAAAGTTCTCTGGAATACTATTTAATCTGTTTCAAGGATTATAACAGTAATTTATATTTGATCCTTTGAGGAAATTTACCAATTTCATTTTTTAAAAAAGTGTTGAAGATTTCTCAGTGACATTTTGAGGTAAATCAAATCATTGTAAGCAAGAAAAAACTTTTTACAAAAAAGGAACTACTTCATTGATTTGTCAGCCAGTGTGTTCAGTAGACAAGTTTAGAGACATTTATGTTATCCCTAGAGTTATAAAGCCCAATAGTAGCTTTATACCCTGGAAGCTTAGCTAGCAGTTCCAGTGGTAACCAATAACTTCATAATTGTTTTTAGCTTCTTTGACAATTACGGAAACCTAGTTTGTTTCTGCTTTGAGGAAAAAAGGTATGCTTCCAAATAATCATGTAAGCATTGTTTAAGATTACCTACTAGATTATACATATGTTAAACGTAAGTATGTAATTAGATCTAATTTTCTCCTTACTTTTATAAACATGTTTCAAAACAAAGTGAAATTTTCTCACAAGCATATTCAAATTAGTAGTATAAGTTCTTCCAGTCTACCCCAAACAATCTCATCTACCAAAGGCTTTATTTACCACATTTTAGTATTCTCTAGAGCCCAGCCCTCAACCTGAGTCAAGCCAACACATTTCTAGTACTTGCTATTTGAATTTCTCAAAGACCTCAAACTGAACTTAAACAAGAACAGAATTCAAGCTCTTCTTCCTCAAACCTAATCATCTCCCCAGGGTTTTCCTTCTCAGCAAATGGCCCCAACACCCATCTAGTTACTAAATCAGAAACTTAAGAGCTATCCTTGACAAAGCTTTCCACTGTCCTCCATCATTAAAAAATGACTTTTATCTCTTAAGTTCATCCATTCTGGAATATCTGTTCCTCTTTCCAGCTCCACTGTTCCACTCTGGTCTGCTGCCATTATCATCTATAATAGTCAAGAATATTCAGTCATGACTAACTCATGTAATTTTTTTTTTTTTCTTTGAGATGAAGGAAAAGGAGGAAGAAACATTTTTTTTTCAGAAAGGATGAAGAAGAAGCACCTTTATTTGACTATTCGTTTTGATTGTTCCCCCCAGTCCTCAACTTAAACCTGGGTCCCTAGACTTTATGTGGTACACAAGCTCATCCCAGTGCTCAGCTCAGCACCTGGGCCACCAGATACACCCTCTACGTGATGATTTTTTAATCTCAAAAATATTTTTTTAAAGGGAAAGGCAGGCAAGAAGGAAGAGAGAGGAAGAAGAAACATTTTTATTCATTAGCCTTCCCCCAAATGGTCCCTGGGTTACACTCCAGGAGTGACTTAGCACCTTAGCCACTAGGATGACTCCCATATAATCTTTTTAAAAGTCATTCTGACCATGTGAATACATTTTTGATAAAGATTAAAAAAAAACAATACTTAAAAGTCTATAAACCAATACTATCTCTGCAGTCATACTCCTCCCTTCCCCCACTGTATTCCATGCTCTAGGCTAGACCTTTCAAATTTTGGAAAAGCAGACAGTAATATTCTTTTGTGCCACAGAACCTCTGCACCTGCAGTCCCAATGGCTAAAACATTCTCACACGTTCTTCAATTCTTAGATGAGGCACCAATTCCTCAGGAAAGTTTTTTTTAAATATCTATGCCTCCCCTCCCTAATCCTTCAACACACACACATATTACACTGTAAGAACTGTAATAACTTATAGTTTATAATCAAACACTTAAAATTTGAAAATAACTGCAAATTTGTATGTTATGTAAAACACTGATTTAAATGTAGTAAGTGTAAAAACTCAATTTACTACTTTTCAGAACAGTGAAATTAATGTTATATTTTTTCTCCACAGATGAAAATAATTCAGCATAGGTATACCCTGGTGGCTCAGAAATTAAGTCTGCAGTTCGCTTAAAGCCCAGGAACCCAAGTTCTCCATGCAGGGTCGGGCAGGGAGGAGGTGGTTGTTGGGAAGTCACCAAAATGAATAAATAAAAAACTCTTCTTTCTCTCTCTTTTTGCCTGCCTGCCTACTTGTCTTCATTTCTGTCTGCTTTCTTCTGAAAAAAAAAAAAAAAATCAGTATCATCTCTAGAACATCACTGTCCACTTGAAATACAAATCACATATATAATTAAGATTTTCCCAGTAGCCAATTAAAAAACAAACAGAGAAAATTATATTTTACTTTACCCAAAATATCCAAAATATTATTTTGACATGCAATTAACATAAAACATTAAAATTGATACATTTTACATTCATTTTTTAAGTGTGATGTGTATTTTATAATTAAAGTATGGTACTAGTTTTATGTCAGCTGCCATGTGTAGCTTGTGGCTCCTGTACTAGACAATAGCTCTGGGAAATAACACTATTTCTTATATTTAAATAGTTTGCTAATAGAATCAGTTATTTTAAAAAGAACACATTAAGCAATTTTAACCTCATATCAAAGAAAGATTCATCTCACATTTAAACCCTTCAAAAATTATATTCAATACTGCTAAAAAATCTAAATACAAAATAAAAATTCAGGTAAGTAACTTAAAACTGTAATATTTACTGATTATCTGAGATTACCAAAAGATTATCTGAGATTACCACTGCTGATAGGAGTGATTTACCAAAATTTCTTAGAAAGCAACTGGTTTTCCCTTCCATTTGATTTAATAAACTCCAATTTTATGAATCAGTCCTATAGAAATAATCAAAGACAAAGATTTACATACAAACTTGTTTACCATGATACTTTTCTATGGTAGGAAAAGCTGGAAAAACTCGATTTGTAAGAAATAGCTGGGATAACTTGAAACTCACTGGATGGCATTCTACACAGTGATTAAAAGTCAGATTTAAAAATATACTCAGTAACAAGAGGAAATGCTCACAATAATAAGTAAAAGAAAAATTAATGCAATATTATTCTCTCATATAACCAGAGAGGGGAAAAAAAAAAAAAAAAAGAAGAGAAGCCCAAACTGAAGGAAAACCAAAATGTTAAGGGTTATCTCTTGGTAGATGATGGCTAATGATATATTTTTGTATCCTTTTAATATATATTTATCTAGTGCTACCCTGTGCCAGGATTTAAAACAGATGGGTCTCTGCCACCAAGGGGCATAGCAGTGTTCTTTATTTACACTATTCCACATTTTCCAATTTTTCTATAAGTAAATTATCCTTTCAAACTTTTAATAAACAGAAAAACAAAACATGGAGTGAATGCCAATTTGGGCAAATGAGTGTTAAAGGAGTATTTTGGGGTCAGGAGGAAGAATTTGAATATGGTCTTGAATATCAGTCTAGATGAAAATTTCATGCAATTTTAAGGAAAGTCCAGTTTACTAAATTAAAGCAACCTACAAAACAGTCTGTAGAAAGATATGTACTAAACTGGAGATCCGTAGGTGATGGGAATATGAATTTTCTTTTTGCCTATTTTCTACAATGTTCTTGTATACTTCCATAATAAGACTTTTTAAAAATTTAAATGTACATACAAACACACAGGTATACATACATATCCACCATTTATAAAAACTGTGCTAGGTTCTACATGGGGTAGACCTGCATAAAAGGAGACACAACTTTAAATAAACTTACAATTAATTAGAGGAACAAGCATAAGAAAACAGTAAAATTAACTAAAGGTAAAATATAAACGTCAAATGAAGTAAAATGTGGCTACAAGAATTCTAAGAAAAAGATTTCATTTGGTTGGGAAGAGGGAAAAGTAAGAACCTGAGGAAAAAAAACTTTCTTTGAATTGGGAAGGATTTAGTTGACAGGAAATGGAAGGCATTAAAGATAAAAGCATGGGGGCAACTGTCAAGGAATAGTCAAGTCACATAGTTTGGTTATATGGAACTGGTTATAAAATATATGAAGAAAATAAACAGCTGGAAAAGTAGGTTTTAAATTTTCTGTGAGGGCGTACCTAAGTTTTTTGAGTTTAGCAATGGGGAAATTATTAGAGGTTCCAATCGAAGAAACATCCTACCACTTCTTATCACCTCTATTTCCACCACCTTGACTCAAGTCACAACCATCTCTTAGTTTTATCACTATTTTCACCTCCTAAAAGAATCTTCCTGCTTCCATTCCATTCATGCGCTAATATTGTCTATTTTCTGTACAGCAAACAGAAAAGTCCTTTTAAAACATAGATTATGTTACACCTCTATTCAAAAACCCTGCAAAGCTTATATCTCAACCACTTAAAAAAGCCCGAAACATTACAATTTCTATAAACCCAACAATATTTCCTTTTCACCTTCTATCTGATCACATCTACACTTCTGCTTGCAACTCCTTGAACATTCTAGGTATACTTGTGTTTCCATCACTCTTTCTCCCATTTTTCACCTCCTTCAGGCCACATGCATTCTTCTGATTCCATTCCACATTAAAACATTAATCTACTCCAGGTTAAAATTAAAAATCCTGTACTTTGTCCCCCAAAACTATTGTTCTCCATGATACTTAACATCATATGCCACCTTTATATTTTATCTGTCTACTCCCATACACATACACAAACTGACTGGCTTTGTGCACATATACTGAAACTCTATAAGGGATAATTTTTTTCCTCTTTGTTCATTTAGCATCCCCAGTTCCTAGAACAAGGCCTGACATACAGAAGAGCACAATAAGTCTTTCTTCCTTTCTTCTTCTAAGAAAGGTGTGGGAATGAAGGTAAATAGGCAGGCAGGCAGGAAGAGAGAAAAAAAAAACATTATTTTTAGTTGTTCATCTTGGTTGTTCCTCCCAGCCCCAGGTCTTGAACCCAGGTCTTAGGGTGCTGTGGACTATGTCCAGTAGCCTTAGCTGTTAGGCCACCTGGGCACATTTCAGTATTTCTTGTATGAATGAAAGGAAAAGAATACTATGGTATGGTGTTAGCAGATATTTAGCTGAAAGGGTTTCTGGCATATTGTAAATACTTACATAATAGAACCTATGGAGAATTTATTCTAATTTACTACTAAATTTTCTTCTGGGTACTATCAGCTAATAAGCAAAACAGTGCTTATAAATTAAGTTCTGAGCATACAGACAACCTTTAATTTGTTGCAAGGTTGACTTAGTTATTTGGAATAGGAGCGTTGGTGACTGAGGAATAAAGCTGACACTCTTAAATTACCTATTTTCTTCTCCGTTTACTTCTCCCAAACTAATAAGAAATGACCCCCATCTCCCAATTGTATATGATCCCTTTCCTAGGGAATAAATCTAATCTAGACCAATGAGCCCCTACGTAGGATAAGGTCAGAAATAGACACTTAGGAGCGTGTTATGGGGTCACTGAGATCGTTGGCAACAATTAAAAGAGAGACCAGGCAAAGGAAGTGACTGCAGAGGAAGCTGGGGAGGGCAATAATTATTCTGTTCCCCCTACATGGCCTGCACCTTAGCCACTGAGCCACAGGGGTACACCGATAATTCTTTTCTTTTTTATAAAGGAAAGGTGCTGGTAGAAAAGATGAAGAATAGACAGGCAGGCAGGAAAGGAGAAAGAAACATCTTTTATCTTTTTATTTTTATCTAGTTGTTCACACTGGTTGTTCTTCTCTGCTAGATCTTGGACTCAAACATACAAGCATGTGATTTGTTCCTTTGGAGGCAACCAAGCCAACTGCTGCTCCACCAGTGCACACCACCAATAATTCTTAATATAAGTATTTTCAAGTTAGAGGCTCCCTGAATTTGAAAAGGCAGTCAACACAAAACACTAACTTCTCCCTTATCCTTTTAAGATAAATATCACTGAAAAACAGTGATAATTTATATATTCTTTTAAATGAAAAACTTGAACTTTTCATTTTATGATTTCAATTCATACAACACAGTTGTGAAAAAATTGTAATGAATTATCAAAAACTCACCTAGCTGTGTTAAGTTTTAATCTTTTTACTTTTGCAAGATTTATTTTAAAACAGTAAAGTTATAGTTGAGAACCCATGGATCCTTTCTAATCACTCTCCAGTTCTCCAGAGGTAACTTTTGTTCTTATTTGCTATTTACAATTTCCATGCATGTTTTTATACTTTTTCTACATATGCTGATTCCCAGAAAATACACTGTATAGTTTTGCATATTTAAAACTATATAAATGGTGTATTGTATCTTGGCTGTTTCTTACAAGCTATTTGACCATAGGCTGTTACTAACATCTCTGTGCCTTAGTTTAGCTCAGAAAAAATGGGGATAATAACACCTAATAGCTTATAGAACTGTTGTGAGGATTAAATGATATACTATACTATATATAAATCATTTAGAAAAGTATCTCACAAGTAGTGCATATCATCGTTAGTAAATTATTATACAGATTGTTTTTTTCAGCAGATAACCCATATAATGCCAGTTATTTTCAAAATTGCAAAAAAACTAGAAATAAATACATATATGTATATGTGTGTATATGTATACGTATATATACGTATATATATATATATATATATATATATATATATACGTATATATATAGTTCAGGTTGGAAAGGTTCACTGGCCTAAAGAAGAACTGAAAATACTAAGGATAAAGAGGGAAAAAGACTTATTTTTTAACTTACACACTGTAGGCAACATTAAATCAGAATGTAAACATTAAAGTAATTTATGACTGTATAAATATACCTAAATACCTAATGACCTTCTTTTATGAGTTATGGGAGAAAAAGGGTAATCTGACTCCAAGACTTCTTAGACTGTTAAGCACTGCACCTTAGATTTTTACAAAAAGAAAACATTTAATATACTTACATTTCAATACTTATCTGAACTAGTTTTTAATCAAATGTAAGCAGAAAAAACTAAATTTTAAATATTTTATAATAGACAGTCTAGATTACAAGATTTTCACTCAGGCATTTGGATTCTGCAAAATATACGAATGGAATTATGGGCACATTATCTTTGTTCTTATATAGGATTATTTCTATAATAATCTCTGAAATTAAAAGATCAGAAAACATAAAAACCTCAATACCCTATGTATTACGTAAATTCTAGTCAATTTCTTTCAAGAACTTTTAAAAGATTTAAAACTATATGCTTTGAAAAATCAATCATTATATCTAGTTGATATCTAAAAAGAGGACTAAGATCTAATGAACATTTACGAGGCGCCATTAACCAGGTTAGATGTTTTTCATAGGATGTCTTTCAATCCATGTGAAATACCTTCATGGGCAAATTTAGAAGTCTATCGTACTTCTATTTAAACACGTACAAGCGTTAAAAAACTACTACAAAACAACATTTAAGTCAGCCAAATTAATATAAAATGCTGATAAATTGCAAATTATATCTGCACAACAGTGTTGAAACATTTGTTTTCCCTAGGGTTCAGTATATATTTCTGTGTCTTAACTGAAAGCAACAATTAAATGTAACGTCAAGGATTAAACTGCTAAACCGCCCTCCTCCCCGCCCGCTAATAACGAAAACAATAACTTGGGAGTACAAGAATGGAGGGAGTGAAAAGGAAAATAAGGAAAAGTTTAAAAGTTCTACTTTTCTTCTAAAGGGAGAATTTTGAAAAGGGAACCACTACATTTGTTTGATTGCCCACACACATGAAAATTTTTACACGTATGAATTAGTTCTTCCCTTAGCTGCAAAAAAAGACACAGTGAAAAACTAAGCTATAACTTGCATTAACTAGCAAGAGAACCAGCCAGTCTCACTACTTTCCAAATGGAGAAAGGCCCCTAGCACCGCTCTCTTGGTGCTCTGTCCCTTGTCCAAGAAAGACGAAGCACCTTCCAAACTAGGTGCTTAAAGAATGGTCCAGTTTTTCGAACGCAATCCGGGGAGGAAACGCAGATTATTTCTTGAGAAGTACAAGAAAGGAGCAAAAAAGGTTCTCTCAAAAGCTCTGGGGCCATCTCCGCCGGTTGGAGGATTCAAAATCCGCTTGCTCCAGAGACCCTCGGAGCAGCACACTCAGATTGCGGCTGGTCTCGGGCCTGGGCGAAGCAGGCAGTGTTTACACCTGTCACGAGGAAGGGAGAGGGAGAAAGAGGAAGCCCGAGCAAAGCCCCAAACTTCTCAACTGCTCCCGAGAGGGAGCGGCCGGCGCCGAGCTGTGGGCAGGTGGAAAAAGAGGAGAAGGGCGAGCAGGCGGCGGCTGGCGAGGAAGCAACCGCTCGCGTTTCCCTGGTCGGTGCCCAGATGGCGAAGAGAGGGCCGTGCGCTTCGGACGCCGTCGACGGCGTCCCCGCACCCGCCAAGGAAGAGGGCAGAGCCCAAGCCCGGATCCCTCAGGCCCGCAAAGCCGGCTCCGTCCCCGCAACCGCCGGCTCCGCTGCAGGCAGGTGCCCCCCGGCCAGGCTAGGGTCTGGCTGGTGGGCGGGCCGGATCCCCGCACCCTCTTTTCCCCGCGCGGCTGAGAACAGAGCGTTGGCGCTTACCTGGCTCGTCCGGGGCGACCGCGATGGGCATGGCTCAGGGGCCCGGGGAGGAACTGGCTCCCCGGGGAAGGACCGGCTATTCCGACGCGGAGCTGGTGAGAGCGGAAGGAAGGCTGCTCACAGCCCTGTCAGCGAAGCAGCGCCATGGATGCCCACCTGGAGTTTCAGCGCTGCCACGGGACCCCCATCCCACTACCCTCCTCCCTCTTCCGCCGCCGCCGCCGCCTCCACCTCCTCCTCCGCGGAGACCCCCGCCCACTCCACACACTCTCCCATCATGCAGCGGGGGAACCGCTGCCGCTAAACGTCACTTCCGGGCGCAGGTGGCTAGGTCGAGGCCGGGCGTTGGTGGGAGCTGGGGGCTGGGAGGAGGACACTCCAGGGGAATTAGTGTCATAGAACGCTTACCCTTGCGCAGGCGCCGTCGCGCAGAGTGCCGTCCACCATTTTGGGTGAGGGCAAGCTGCTTTTTCCCTTTTACTTCCTGGCGAGTCGTTGAACTGTGAGGAGAAAAGACAAATCTCTCGCTCTCAGCTGTCCGCTGAAGCCGAGCTCCGGGCAGTTTCAGGTGTTTTTCAGACAGTTATGTTGATTTTTTTAGCTGAGAACCGAGTTAAATCTCCCGCTTTCCAAATAAAATCACAAAGGCTTTGAAATACAGAAACTCATCTTAATCAAAAACCTGCTGGAGAGCAATTCAACTTGTCCTTTTCGCCCCCCAAAACGACTTTTTTTCATTCAGTCTGTTTCTCTTTCTAATTTAAGCTGACAGAAGTAAAGCTGATATTTAACAAATAACAAAGAGATTGTTATAAATCACACTTAAGATGGGAAGCAAGAAAGAAAGCAGGTGCTGGACTGACATCGTCTGCGAGACCAACAACAAAATTGGGGATTTTGTTAAAGGATGGAGACTATGGTCGTTTTTCACAGATCCTATGAGATTATCCGATAAAAAAAGAAATCAGACCAACTTCTGCATTTAAGAGGTCATAACAAATTATTTTCTATTATCAGCCCCGAGCAGTTAATTATTTGGGTCTTTATAACCTTCCCCTATCCTTTATCATGAATGTCCCTTAGGACACCGACCACTGTAAAACTCGGACCACGAAAGTACAAAGATATTTGTTGTCGTGCTGCCCTGCAAATCAGAGCCCTTCTGTGTGTTCTTTCTGTTTACATTTCTCAAACCTGTACCGGTAAATTGGAGAATTTAAGAGAGTTTCAAAGCAGCAAAGTTCAGCAGCTACGAAAAGAAGCAAGGATAGAAAACACTCCCTCAGTCACAGAGAAGTGCCCACCCCCTTTGAGTGGAGAAATTAATACAAATCGGGGGAAATATAAGGACAAAAGCAGTTCATCACGGTATATCACGCCTCTGCAATGCTCTAGACAAATTAACTTGGAGCGCTAAAATAGACCCGCATTTGTCTCTTTACAACTCGATCGCTGGAAGGTACATGACTACTGCATCACTTTAAATGGGAGTACCAATTGCTTTGTGGTGCTGGATTTTTTGTTATTGCTCAGTCACCAAAGTGAGAAAAATCTATATACGGCTTGTCAAATTTATTCCTATTGTATTTCGCCCCCTGCTGGTTTAACTCGTATGCAAGCTTGAATACGTAAATGTCACTATAAATGTTTATTAACCAGGAAAGAAAGAAATGAAAACATTTGTGTGTGCGGAGAAACTGGAAATCAACTGACTCTAGACAAACAGCTTGTTTTTAATGCTATCTCTATTAAACAGAAATATCAAAATAAGAACATAAGACAGGATCCTAAAGTGAAGCTACACGATGATTTTGTTAAACTGAATGATGAATTTAAACATCAAAATATTAAAAAGAAAACCCCGATTTTAGAAAAACATCTTTCTGATTTCATACATGTGATTGCAAAGTTATTATTTTTATCAGACGAATGCAGAAGCTAATTCTATTCACTTAAGAACAACAGTACAGAAAGCAGCATCCAACTTTTTATATGGAAATTAAAGTAGCTCTTTGGCCTGAATTGTGAGTACAATCAATGAACTTATAATTGGTACTCTTACATACCTTTCTGAAGACAACATTCCAATAAATTTACAAATTTGTTTTACAAATGGAAATTATTTCTGATTATTTTTAAGATGACAAATCTTATTAAAATGAATGTCTCTTAAAATTCATTTCATTAGGATCCAGGAATTGTATTGTTTTTATATACATGTAAAAAAAAGTATGAGCATAACTGCATTACCTAAGAATTAGCACCAGAAAAGAAAAGTTAAATGTCAAGTTATCTTGTGTTGTATTTACTTCTAGTTGTTTCTCCTATGAAGACTTTTTACAAAATATGAATACTAATATTATTTTATAAGCATTTTGTCTTACCACTTAACATTGTTTTTAAAACCTTAATTATTTACGTAGTATTCAATGAAATGGACATTGATTGCTCCATCACCCTATTAGGAATAATTTCCCTTATTACAAATAAGGCTTTGATGAACATTTGTGCATGTGACTGTCTAATTTTAGAAATTATTTCTCAATATAAAAGTTAGTGAGTTAAATGAGCTATCAATGTTTTATTGGAACCATCCTTCAATGCCACAGCTTCGTCAGTGGTTAATAATTAAAAGAAAAGAAAGTAATTTATAGATTAAAATTTGAAAAAAATTTCCCACTGGTTTTTCATGGACTTATCAAGTTTATTGCATAAATAATAAGATATAATTTAGTACTTTCTGAAATTCTGGATAGCTAGAACATCCTGGATGAATAGTCCATATGTCAAGGCAGTATATACCTTTCCATGGATAAAGTTTTGAAGGATAGGCTCCTGGGGATTGGAGTTCACTTATACAGAGCATTTAAATTAAAGACCCCACATATATTTCTTGGGCTTAGGGGAAGAGGGGCTAATGCCTAAACTTGACTCCTCTTTAGTTGGCTTTATTAACATGTTGAAATGATTTTCACACGAGTGATTGGCTAGTCATCTGTGATTCTTAAAGATAATTTGTAGTAGCCATTAGCCATATCTGGTTGCTGAGACCACATGTTGAGATTCAGAATGTGTTTTGTGTGTTTTGGGATGTGCCATAAGTATGAAATACACATAGGATTTTGAATCCCTAGAACAAAAAAATAATATAAACGAACTCACCAATATTTTTTTGAAGGAAAGGTAAGAAGCAGACAGGTAGGAATAGAGAGGAGGAGGAGGAAGCATTTTATATATTTATTTATTTTACTTAGTTGTTCATCTTGGTTGTTTCCGCTGGCCCCAAGATATGAACCCAGGTCCTTGGGATGTATGTGGACTGTGCCTAACCCCTACTCCACAGGGCATACTGAACTCATCAGTAATTTAAAGATATTGATTACATGTTAAAATATTTTAGATATATTTGAGTTGTCTATTATTTAATCATCTGTTTCTTTTTTACTCTTTAAAAAATGTAGCTACTAGAATAGTTTACATCACATAAGTAGTTCAAATTATATTTCTATTGCACAGTGCTGAGCTAGAGTGCTACCTTTGAGAAACACTCACATATGTCTTTAACTTTTGTATGAATGTTGGATCCAGGGAAATGTAACAGAGATAGTTTTATGCAACTTATGCTTGAGGGCATAGATTTATGTCTTATTCACTTCTGTACTAGCACTTCAACTTGCCTCCTACATGGTTGATGACAATACATATTTGTTGAACAAATGACGTTCTTTAAATCATTGGAGTATCTACAGAAAATAATTTTAAAATAACTGTTATTAACTTTCTTGAGATTTGGCTATCATGTTCTTCAATGATTTTATAATTTTGTTGTCCTTGATTATTTTTAAAATTTGCCTTTCAAAATTAACAATTTACTAAATATGTTTATAACATAGCATTGTGCTGAGGGAGTATAAAGAAACAGGCCATGGCATACCCTGGTGGAGTAGTGGTTAGGTCATTCACCTCTGAAGAAGTACAGTCCAAGTATATCCCAATGGCCCGCAGTTCACATCTTGAGTCTATGGGGATAAACTGATATGAACAACTAAATAGAAAAAAATTGCTTCTTTCTCTTCTGTCTGCTTCACTGCTTACTTGCCTTCATTCCTACCTGTACCTTTCCTTTAAAAAAAAAGAAAAAGAAAAGAAACAGGCCTTGTTCTTGGCCATAAACAAAGGTGTTCACAGTCCATTTAGGGAGATAAGACCAATATGCTTGAAAAAACTGCCTCCTTGAAACATCTATAAAATGGAAAACAAAACACCAAACCATGTAAAACTGGCAATAAAACTAACTGGAGGTCGGAGAAAAGGAAGATCTGCTGGAATAGCCTGCTCCCTAAAAACTCCAACAAGTTCATTGCTGCTGAGCTGGGAGCTGCTCCCTGCTGCAGGTGATACTCCTTCAGGACTAACCCTCACACATCCAGGCTGCATTGAAGGACAGTGTCTGCATCCAGGCCTGGGATGCCAGCATTCTGGTGACTGCTCCCTGTTGTAAGAGAGGCAGCTTGGTATATTGACAAAGAATAAGACATAAAGTGGGAGACACCAAAGTCTGGCCTTTAGCAATAGCATAGAACTTTGCCAAGAAGTTTGCTCAGCTATAAAAATCAAGAAAGTATCTCTCCTTACTGAACTGCTGTCAAAATGAGATATACTAATGTATATAACATATTACAACATAAAACTTAGTGTTAGTCCCTTAATGGAAAACCCTGTTGCCTCCCTACTGACCCTTTCGCCTGACCAGTGACTGTCAGCCAGGAGTACTCTTTACGCCTTGAGACATTTGGAAATGTCTGGAGAAACTTTTGGTTGTCAGAGCTGGGGTGGGGATGCAACTGGCATCTAACAGGCAAAGGTGCCACTAAATATCCTACAATGCAGAGGCCGACCCCCCACAACAACGAATTATCCCACCCAAACTGTCAGTAGTGCTGAGTTTGAGAAACCCCGATTCAGACCACCCTGGAGCTCCTGGTAGCTACTGTATTGCTTTGGTCAATTGTGTCCAATTTTGTCATTAATCCTGCATCTCTTTGGTGTCCACTGCTACTCCCTAAAACTTAAAATTACTTCAGGAGTCATGCTGGCACATCAGCTTTCTAGAGATTCTCAGTGTAGAGCTCCCTACTGCCATTTTGGAACTCTACTGTGTATTAGGGTTGACAGAGACAATAATTCTAATCCTAAATTCTTATAGTCGATCTACATATTAAATGCTTCCCTACTGCTTTTCTTGTTAGGGATTCAGGAGAGATTTCTTCAAGAATGGAGCAGTAAAACCTTTGCAGGGGCTGTGGTGGGATCTTCCTCCTCTCTGAGGAGAGGGGGCCTTATCCTTAGACCCAGCTGGGGCCTTTGCCTCTCTTCATTAATACCATCAAGCTGAGTGTCTTATGAGATGAGAGAGTCAACCCGAAGCTTAGCACTCAGAAGAAGACAGCACCCCTGGAGACTGGCTATCATGTCTCTCCACATTCTTAGTCTGGCTATGGCTGTGACCCTTAGACTCTTTTGCCTCTTTAAGCATTACTTGCATGGTGCACATTATTTTTGCTCCCGCTCCGTAAATGAACAACCAAGATAACTGGACACACCAGGTCTCCTAATATGACACAATGTGATGGATACAGGTCACAGATATAATACATAGATCTCAGAAGTATACAATGTTCTTGCCAAATATGTTTAACCTGAATCTAGTAAGCCTTTAAATCTACCTTCCCATTTATAGGAAATACCAGAGGAACAGTACCGGAGGAACAGATTAAACTGGACTACAAAGAAATAATCATACCAACCCAGTATATATTATTCTACAGAATGAGTAACTTGGTCTCTTCAAAGTGGACATCATTCTAGATCAAAAGAGTTTTAAAAGAAATAGCAACCAAATGTAATACAAAGTTACTGATAGGAGCCTTCTTTGAATAAACCAATTATAAAAGACATTTTGGGGATAATTGACGAAATCTGAACATGGACTGGCATTAAACACTTGAGGAATTATTGTTAATTTTTTAAAAATGTATGGATATGTATGAGAACGTCCTTAGTTTTTGGAGATTCCTGAAATGTCATGATGTGTATCATTTACTTTTCAGTGGTTCAAGGAAAAAACACATGCACAGACAGATAAAGCAAATAAGGCAAAATGCTAGCAATTATTAAATTGAGTCCAGGTGATGAATATCCTGGCATTTATTATATTATTCTTTCTGCTTTTTTTTTTTTTTTTTTTGGTTACTTTGAATATTTTAAAGGAAATGCAATTAAAAATACCTGAATATACAGATGAGGTCTGTATTTCTCTTACGATCATTTTCAAATTACTGGTTCTCTAGGCAGTCATTGAAAAATACACATTTCTGACTCTGTAAACAGCTATCTTATAAAGGGTTTTAAAGATGTAGAAAGTAGAAAACGAGCAAGGACTACAACTTCTGAATCAATTGTAATTAGTTTAAATCCTCTAATATGCACAAATACAGTAGAATTACAACTCGACTCAATAAGGAGCAGTTCTAATGCAGTGTTAGTGGGATAACAGCAGAAATTATATTATTATAAGTAGTATACTACTTAAGAGGCAGTATCAACTGAAGCCACCTCTTAATTTCCAATTCTGTTTTCTTTATTTTGAATGCCCTTCTTCCTGCTTTTTAAAGTGGACAATTTTTTTTTTTGGCAACTGAACATCTGAATCCTTTTCTGTGTTTGAGAAAATCCCCAATGTATGAATCTAGAAGGGAAACAAAGCTTTCCTCAGTAAAGCAGACAGTGCTGGTGTGGGGAATTAAAGATGGCTGTTGATCTTTGCTACTCTTTGCACTTGAAGATGGAGTTTTTCTCTCTTCATTTTGAATGTATATTAGCAAAGGCTTGATTTGATCAACAGAATGGGTAGCAGTGGTGCTGGGTAACTTTTCAGGCTGAACATGAAGAGATTTGAAATTCTGACCTTGCTTTTTGGAAAAGAGATGTGATGAAAAATGAACCATTTCCTTCAGAGTACTATGTGAAGTACTCTGGGTTGGGAAGTCCAACCTATGTGGAAACGTCTCCAGAAGTGACCTACTCTGGCTGAGCTCCCAGATGGCTGTCTGCCATGTAAGTGAGCTGTCTTAGGCATTGCAAGCAAATGAGTCTTTAGAAGATTTTAGACCCAGCAGACATCACGTGGAGCAGAAGAGCTGCCCTATTAAGCCCAGTCAACCTATAAAATCTTGAGATATAATAATGGGTTTTGGTATTTTAAGTCACTAAGTTTTAGGATGGTTTCTTATGCAATTAGAGGTAATAGAAAAAGGCAGCTATTTACTAACTTCCTTTGTAACTGTGTGTAATATATGATATACACAACTATATGATGTATATGTATGAAAATATATCTTTACAGATTTTGAATTAGGAGTTAATGACATAGAAAAACATGGAGAACGTTTTTGAGAGTGATGGTAGCAGTTGCAGTAAGAATTTCTGAAGTAGCAGGGACCAATTGGGCCAGTGGTACTTGCTACACTTGTTTCAATAGTGGCTTCACTGAACCAGATTTCGGAATTGATTTTGGGAGAAGTTTTTGGCTGTGTGGTCTCTGAGTCTAGATATTGAGTCATCTAGGAAATTCTGTGAACTCTCTGATATTTTAATATTTTCCCCTACTTAATTACTATTGATTTCTGTTGCTGGTGAGTAAGAATTCTGAGTAAGAATAAGTAACTGCCTCCTGTTTCCATAAGGTGAAATTCATAGCTCAAAAGTTACTCCCCTTGTAAGCCTTCACTGACATATTTTCTCTACTCACCCCCACAAATTTTTTGCTTCTTTTCTGAACCCCTGAAGTGCCTTCCTTGTATATATACATAATATTACTCCTTTATCCATTGTGATTTCCAATTTTTTCAACTATCTACCCCTACTAAACTGGTAGCCTTGAAGGAAATAATTTTATTTTTCATATCTTGCATTTCTAGAGCCTAGTATAGTACTTGTCTAATATATTGTTGGATGAATGAGTAACTGAATGAATGAAATTGATGGTATGGAAATTTCGTATGTTTATAACAGCCTTAGACATAAATAGGCATCATTTCAAAGTTTTTGTTGTATCATTTATATTCTTGTCATAATAGAACATTGATAAGATTCTACTGACAATAAGCATAGAGCGAATTTTAGAGTGTTGCTTTTATAAACTACCTCTGTCAATTCTTTGAATATTACTGATATCCATAATCTTAATGGAGTCTTTCTCAACCTAGTAACTATTACCCTTTCATGTACTACCAGAGATTTTTCACTGTTATTCCAATGATTACTTTTATTCTTGTTTGATGTAAAAATGTTGATAGTGAAGATTTAAAAATCCATTTAGTGACATTCCCTGGAGTATTTAAAGTATTCGAGAGGAGGATTGTATAAGATAAATCATTTTAGAAGTAAAGGGATAATAGCTGTATATTGTGGAGCTTCTCGTCCTAGGATGGCAAATGTTTCATTTCATATGAAAATGGGGAGTTAAAAGTGAGTACACTTGCACCCTGGTGGAGGAGAGTTTAAGTCATTGCCTCTGAAGGATCACAGACCACACACCCCTGGGTTTGAGTCTTGGGTCCAGAGATGAAACAACCAGTTTGAACAACTAAATAAAAATAAAATACAATGCTTCTTCCTCTCTCTTCCTGCCTTCCTGCCTGCCTACTTAACTTCATTTCTGCCTGCACGCTTCCTTAAACAAAAAAAAAAAAAAAAAAGGAAGGGGTAGAGTGCAAATGCTTGTATGGTCAAAAATCCAGCTAATGACTAGAGGGGATTATGCTAAATGAAATAAGTTAGAGGGAGAAAGATAAATACCAGTTGAACTTATGCGTATGTGGAATATAAAGAAACAAAGCAAACAAGCAGAAAAAAAAATAAATAAAAACTGAAGCACCCTTGTGGCTCAGGTGACTGAGGCAGCTAAGGTGCAGACCATGTAAAGCCTGGGAACTATGGGAAACAAAACCAAAAAAACAAACCAAAAATATAAATTACAGAAAACCAACCCTTAGACATTGACAACAGAACTCGGTTTATCAGAAGGGAAGAGGTTGGGAGTAAAGGATAGTGGGGGCCCAATGGATAGTAGTGGAGGACTATTAGAAATTTGGTGGTGGCTGTGGTGTACTATATATCTGATGAATAGTGAACTTCCATATCTAAACTTGTATTTTTTAAGTCAAATCTATTTCAATAAAAATATTTTTTAAGAATCCAGCTAATAAATCAGGATTCACCCTCTGCATCAGGTGCCCAGACTTGGGACATTGAAGCCATTCATTCAAAGTTCTTCCAGTGATGGTGAAGTACTCTAAACACTGAGAACTTTTAAGACAAAGAACCATTTATTCTCCTTTGGCTATTTGTTTATCATTTAACACTTAACATTAGTTAGTATGTCAAGGTTTGTCCCAGGTGCTGTCTTCACAAAAAGATGAAAAAAATACTACCTGTCCTTCAGGAGTTTGTAGCCTAATATTACATGCAAAGAGTTTGCATGTCTGCATGTCTTGTGAACTTTTCTATGTGTTTTATATTTCATTAAAACAAATACTAAAATAGCAGAACTAAATGAGGTCTAGGTGAGATGCTGTAAAGAAAATTTTTAACACAGGACTTGAAACATGACAAGTACAAGCAAGCATTAGCTGGTGTTGTGGTTATTTCGCAGATGCTGTATCCCTACTGACTGAGAAGCAGACCTGATCTCTCTTTGCTATGTTGGCCATATAGACTAGTTATGCCAAGAAAAGACTGGCATGCCTATGACTACTGAGGCCCATCTCAGGATTCCTGAGCATGGGTTCAGTGGATCTTTGTTCCAAATGTCCTAAGGCTCTTCCTTTCCTGTTGTTATGAAAGTAGTTTCTGGAATAGGGTAAGGCAGGTTTGAATCTTGGGTTGTATTCAGGTATAAAAGAGAACCTTGTTTTTGAGATTTATTCATGCTATTCAAGGTTTATTGAAAAAGAAATCACGTTGCTAAAAGATACAACATAGTATGAAATTGTCCGTATAAATTTAAACACAAAGCAGTATGTATGCTATTTTACAATATAAAATCATGGATGGAAATATTACATACCAACTTTAAAACAATGGTGATCTCTGGAAAAGGAGACATGGGTTGGGGAGTTGGGCTGATCTCTGAGAAGGTGGGATGATCTCTGAGAAGGTAGAAAAGGAGAAGGGTGGGGAGGGGAGGTCTTAATTTTGTCTATCATTTAATTTTTTAAAGAGAAATATTAGCAAGTAAGGTATAATCTCAAAAGTGTTATGAGGACTTTCATACTACACATTCTAAAAGTTAACAACCTCAAACAATGAAGAAGTCCTTAATGTCTTACTGGACTCTTGTTCTGAACAAATATGTGACTCCCTTTGTTTTCAAATGCATATGACCGCTATCTATTTTAAATTAATTGTTTGAAATTTACTAACAGACATAGCCCTGGGTCCTCAGTTGTCCACCAATATTGAATGAAGAAAATTACATTAGCCCACTTCTATCCTCTAGGCTGGGGGTCTGATGAAGATGGATAGCCTCTTTTCCCAGCATGTCTTTTGTTTGGATCAGTGTTCCGGATGACACAAGGCCCTTTCTCTCTTGCGGTTTATAAAGTTGTTTTTAGAGTGGGATGGGTGCAAGTTTGAACCTTGGGTTTTGCTGGGTATAAAAGATCCTGTAATATCTATGTGCTAAGAAACTGGGGTTTATGGTTTCCAGTTCCTGGTGAGTAGCCATCTCCTCCTTTATTTTGGCAACCAAGTTCCTATAAATAACGAAGGTTTGTTTTAAAATTCTGATATGACTTATTTTATCACCGCAACATCTATCTGTAATTTTTGTAATTTCATGTTACATAATTAGAAAAAAAACATAAAAAGAAATCCAGAAATACCTTTTGTCAGATAATACATAATGGAAAACAATACAGAAAAAAAAGTGTTTCCTATCCCAACTCTACAACTTCCCCTCTTCAGTAATAACTGGTGTTATCATATTATACGTATTATATCATATTATATCATAATACGCACATATTGTGTAGTTACAGATTTTTTGCCTATATAAATACTCACCAACACTTAAAACAGAGTAAAATAATATTAGAAATACTATTTTGTGGTCCACTCTTTTTTTCTATTGGAAATATGTTGTCTACCTATTTCCATATAAGTATGTAAAAAGGTGTATTCTAGTCCCTTTATAGCTATGCTGTATTTCACTGAATGGAAATACCTAATTAATCTAACCAGTTCCCTGCTGAGGTATATTTATGTTTCAATTTTTTAGACATTATAAATAGCACTATAAAATTTCTACTCATACATCTATTAGGACTCGTCCCATCAGTTCCTGGAAATGGAAATGTAAGATCAAAGAATATATAGCTTTTGGATGATCTACATTCATAAAATTAGGTAAAATAAAATTGATTTTTGAGTGTCAAATTATATAAACAACAAGACCATTTAACTTCATATAATTCTCCTTGAAACAGTCAGAATAGGCCCTAATATCCATGAAGTTACAAGCATACTGCAGGACATGTCACTCAGTGAAGTGTTGGTCAGCAATGGACATGGAAAACAGAAAGTCGGAGGAATAAACACAGCATTACCTGTGTCCAGGAGAGAGGAACCTTGTCTCTCAACCCTGTGTTGATTCAACTGTTCTTTTCTTGCAGTGGAGAAAGAAGCATTGAACTATCACAATTTAATGACACTTCAGTTTACTCATCCCACATGCTAACCTACTTTCTGATGATAATTTGGTTTCTCAGAAAACTTGGCCACAGATAGAATGTGCTGACCAGAAAACACAGTAATCTGGTTCACCTGGTGTATATCCTTCTTGCCATAAGTAATTAAGTGACATCCCAGCCAGTCTTTCCTATGGTCAGCATGTGTCAAATTACAGAAGCCTCACCATACTTAGAGGTCAATCGGAAAAGGAATAGAGAGTAAACCCCTCCCCCACCTTTGATGAGGAAAAATATGAAACTAGGGTATCTACAAAAACTGCCACAAATATTAAATGTAATGATAACATTTTAACAGCATTCTCTTAAAATTAGAAATAAGACAAAGATGCCTTCTATCGCTGTTTTATTCTACATTGTACTGGGGCTCCTAGAGAGCATGGTAAAAATAATAAATATAACATGAATATAACTTTTAATATATATATAAAACTAGAAAGGAAAAAACAGAGCTAAATAAAATGAAAAGAAATAAAATTAAATGAACGAATGTTTTGTCCTCCTCTCTCTTTCTGCCTGCCTGCTTGCTTTCATTCCTGCCTGTACTTTTCATTTAAAAAGCATACAAATAAATAAGAAAAAAGTAAAAGTCCCGATATAGAATTAACAAGGAATATTAACAGGTAACTCACAGAAGAAGAAAACTCAAGTGACCAATAAACATAAAAGAATTCTCAACTTTGCTGGCCCTTAGGAAAAAAAATAGTAAAACCAGTATAAGACACAAGTTAACACCTATCAGTTTTATAAATAAAACCAACAACAAAAAATACCTTAGTAGTAAATGTTGATAAGAGTGTGGAACATGAATTATCATTTTCCTGGTAGGAAGACAAATTGGTACCTCCATTCTAGAGAGTAATTTGCTAGTATCCAATAAAACAAATAGCACATTCTCTGTGAATCACCTGCAACTCTGCTGTAGAAGCACATACCAGAGAAGCCCTTGCGAGTGAGCATAATGAAAAAAGAATTTGAATGTTGATGGCAACATTGTTTGAAATAGAAAAAATTTGGAATCAACATGCCACCTTCTAAGAGAATGAGTAAATAAATTCTGGCACACTTACATAGTATAAAACAGTTAAAATGAGTGAATTACATAGAGCTACATATATAAATATACATATAAATAATGTATATCTCTTAAATGTAATGTTGCGTAAAAACTTGCCAAAGGATATATACAATATTATTATAGATGTGTGCATTACATGCATATATTCATATATTTACATATACATTCATATTCATACATATCCATATAGATGTTAAAATATGGAAATCTTACACTATCATTTAGGGATACTTACATATGTAGTGAAACATGAAGACATACATGGAAATGATAAGCATCAAAATCACAACAGTGGTTTTCATTTGGTTGTAGATCAAAGAGAAGAATATAATTACATAAAGTCTACACAGAGGGCCGCAAAGGTCTTTTGTTAAAATTTTGTATTTTTAGACTTGGTGGTGTCTATAGGTGTTCATTATGTTACTCTCTGTGCTCTTTTGTATTTTTGAAAAGCTTCATAAAGATTAAAAACCTCTAACAAAACAATCTGGCAGAGGTATAAAATTGGAGATGGCTTTTGGAAGAGGTAGGGGTGCAGTGGTGGCAAGGTCAGATCAGGACTGTGAAGCCTGCTTGGACAGCAGCCAGGGATCCTGAGGAACCACTGAGGAGTTGTAAGCAGCAGTGTGGAGACTGGCATGAAGACTGGTGCAAGTTGGATGCTGCATAATTCAAGTTGAAGATGACAGTGAGTGGATTAAATTGCGAACAAACATGGTACCTCATTGGTTCCTTGCTTAATTCCCACAGCCTTTGCCAATAGCTTCTAGGTTACTTCTGTTCATTAGATGAACTGGTAAGAAGTCAAAGTGCAGAAGAAACTTGGGTATGTCTCCTCCAGCCACTTTGCTGCAGGTAGCCTGTCCTAGAGAGGCTGTGCACCTCCCCAGTCATGGTTTAGTTCCCATAAGAAGGCCCCTATCAGAGGAGCCTTCTCTCATAGTCAACCCTTGATTTGGGGCCCTCGTAACCATTTTTTGTCCCTCCACCCTAGCTGAGGTGGTGGTTTCCAGCTGTGGTGGATTCCTGGGTTCTATTACAGCTCCTGCTGGGCTTCTCAACTCTTCCAACACCTTAGAAACTGGGTCTCTGTATTAAATATCCCCTGCTGATTGGGCCCTGACACTGTCACTCTCTCTCTCTCACACACACACACACACACACACACACACACACACACACACACACACACACACACACACACCTTTTGGATGTTTCATATTGTTTTCCATGGCAAACAAGAGACTATGATGACAAAATGAGCAGGGCTGTGGTCTTGGTGAGAAGTACAGGGCCTGTGGCTGAGGAACTTTCTCTCTCTCTCCCCCTTCTCTCTCATGGTAGAAAATGCTGAGATGACATGGTTTCTTCCAGGGATACCAACCACTGTTAACCATCTAGCTTGGCAGAGCCTATCCCCAAAGGTGATCCACCATTAAAATCAGCATTCTTTCTTGAGGAGACACTCTAATACTTCTTTGTGAGAACACGACAGTTGGAAATCAGGCTATAGACTAAAGTTTCTGAAAAGCAATTTATTTTTGTTACTGGTGTCTATTCTTTTTAAAAATAATTTTTATGGCTACAAATTAAAACTTGTTTATTGTAAAGATTTTGGTTAATTCAGAGAAGGCTATTTAAATGTGAAACAAACAAGCAAAAAAAAACCAGAAGTATATTTTCCCTTAAGAAGGGAATCCGTTTTTATTAAATGGAATCTATGAAACAAATTGCTTGAATCTAAAATATTTTGTTTACTCAGTGTTGTATTGTAAATGTCCTTTTTACTGATAAGAAAGCTGAAATTACGACCTAGTGAACTAAACATAAAGACTTGTAGCTGACTGCTGAGATAGTGATGAAGGTCTCAGAATAAATTTGTATACTCATATCCATCAATGTACAGATTTTTCTATTGTCATTCATTATAAAGGGATAAAAACACTGTTGCTGTCAAATGGTTTTTCTACAGAGCTTTATCCATGTCAAATGTAAGCCTGTTACATCTGTATGTACAGAAAGGTTTGTGATAAAAGCTTACATAGGCAAAAAAGAGAATAAAACAAATTACTTATTACTGTAACACATTGTTATAAAACAAATTACCTGTTGATAATCACATGGAATTATGTCCATGAACTTCCATTAAATTCAAAGCATTTTTCTTCTCCTTTCGATCCTTTCTCTGGAATTTTCTTCTTTAAGACTAAGCAGTGTGATTTGTAGTGTTAGAGGCAGCAGATACCAGCTCTGTTATCTTGCTTCAACAGTGGTTTAAAAACAGATTAAAATTAATTAATCAAATAAATGTTCTGACAATTTACAAACCTAAAACTAATTGAGGGGTTTTATTTCTCCCACAGTACACTAGAAATATTCTCAGCTGAGAAATTGGCTCTAGAAAGTGACTATCACACCCCAACTCTATACAACATGAAGTGCCTCTGGCAGGACATCCTCAAGGTAGTTCCTATCCTGTGGTATCTCTCCAACGCTTTCTTTTCTCCTTGCTGGTCCTTGTCTCAAACATACCTCCTCCCAACCTCTCTGAGCCAGAACCAGCTCTGGTTTTCCTCCAGCTGCATCTCCAGATCCACAATGCGTATTTATTCAACCCAACCCAGCAAGGCGAGAGTTTTGGACCTTAGCCAAGCCAGGCCATTTGTTGTTCCTCAAGCACACTCTTGAGGTCTCAATAGGGTGACCATATTTCTTTGAGACAAGATAGGGCTTTTGGGGCCCATCAACAGACTATGCCTGGGGCAACTCAACTGCCTCTTTTGCCCTGCATTACAGATGGCCCTGGTTCATTAAAAATGGGACAAAATTGACAGTTGGGAAATATAAAAACAAATGGTACTGTCCTGTTTAAAATGGTACATATGGTTAAGTCTCAAGACACTTATGTGATTTTATTTATTCTAAAAGATGGAATCAACTGACTACATATAGTGTTGGGAAGATTACTTTTGGAAACGTCCTACAGTATATCATTAATTTTCCCCTTTCAATTCACACGGCACTTTCCCCCTGTTTTTCATGACTGCATAGAACTTCATAATGTGATCATATATACACAACCACCTCTCATGTTGATGAACATAAGGTATTTCTACTGTGTTTTACTGTGATAAATGAAGTCATGATTTTTGATGGAGTTTTCTGGGGAGTGGAAAGTAGAAGGAAAGGAGAAAGGAGGCTAGTAAGTTTGGAGCATGTCAAATGACAAGCAAACCTGTTTTTGAATGTAAAAAAGTTTCGATAACATGATCAGAAAATACCTCCACAATGCATCTGGATGCCTTGGAAATGGGACAAGAGCAAAGGAGAAAGGAAGTGAAGAGGGCAGCAGAGGAGTCAATATCTGGTCAATGGCTGGCTATGCTCTTCCATCCATTCAGGAACCAGTAATGTCTATCAATTACCAACATGGTGTTAGAGAGGCCCAGTGTTAACTCATCTCCCAGTCTAATGTTTTATCTATTGGCTCTTCTCTGCCTTAATTTGGGAAGGCAGACTGAGACCAATTTGTGGTAATGTAAAGGTCTACAACAATAGAGAGGCTGTTAGTGGATTGTGCTTGAGTTGAAACTCTGGTTCTCAGCTCAAAAGTTTACTCTGTGACTATCCAAGTGTTCTTAGGAGACAAACAATACAATTAAGGAACAGCCAAACTTGGGAAGGAAGACAATCTATCAACTGTCTGGTTGTGCTTCAATTCAATTGCTTACCTTTCTCTCCTAGGGATAGCCCCATTCTAGTTATTTAACTCCATAGTCTTTGCACTCTTTAATAGTTCATAACAATTTCTCCATGCTCATAGTTCTGCGGTTTCCTTCTTTTTCCCCCACTGGTGGATTCATAAAGCACACTTGCACACTCAACATAACTTCTAAAGATAAATAAACTGGGCCTCCAAGTCTGACTCTTTAAAGCACCTAACCTTACAGTTACTTTCTTTTCCTTCTCAGATTCACTTTTTTAGTCATCACTTATAGGGGAGATGGTCATTTCCTACAAAGCACATTTTATGAACAGTAATGTAATACTAATAGAGCAATATATACTAGATTGTTTATACTGTTACACTGTATACTATTTATACTATAGATATTATTGCAATCTAATCCTCATCCCCGGAATAAAAAATGCTGCAAATTCTCAATTTGAAGAGTATTTTTTCATCCGCTAAGTTTATTAATGAAACCTTCTATGCAGGAATACAGCATAAAAAAGGCTTTTATTTGTTTTCTTTCTATTGCTACTCACTTTTTGGTCAAGACTTGACTCTGCTTCCCAAACCTCCTCCTACTTACACTCCTTTTTTGGATTTCCCTTTTGGCAGCCTGCCATAAGGCTTCTGTTTGACTTGGGGCTTCTCAGTCTGTATTACTGAGTTTTTTATTCTCAGGACCAACTGAGGGAAACGCTCTTTACTTTGTATAGGCTGCCATTTGCTGAAAGCTCAAGCTCATGGAGAAGCCATTTGGAGCTTGGAAGAAGTTAGTGTCAATATTTAATGCCTTGCTCTGGCATTGGTCGCCACATCTCTCCCTTGGCCAATCTTTTCCTAACCCTCTCTGGGGAACTGTCTCCTTCCCTGCCAGGGCATTCAGCCTTCATTTCCTCAAGAAATTATTTTCTGTCTCTCTACAAAAGCTCAGGAGGAAATAAACTGGCCTTTCATTCATAATTAGCCACAGTGGGTATGGGAGGGCAGTGGGGGTAAGAATAAATGCTCACCATAGTTGACATAAGTGCATCTTCCAACAAAAACTTGCTGCTGCTGGCACAGGAACTGGTAAAACACTCACTTTGGAATGATCAATGACAGAATTACCAACAAATCAAATCAATATGTCAAGAAATGACTTAGAATACCTGACTGGATGAGGAAATGCAGATTGAATTATTTTATTCATGGTGTGTATGAATGGGTGTGTATGTGTGTGTGTGTGTGTGTGTGGTGTGTGAGAGAGAGAGAGAGAGAGAGAGAGAGAGAGAGAGAGAGAGAGAGAGAGAGAAAGAGAGAGAGATTTCCTTCCTTTGTAAAGGAGCTAGCTGCTGAAATAGTGAGGGCCAGCCTCCAGGGGGATAATTATGATTTTAGAAGTTTGCTGTGAGTGGAAAATTTCATTTCTTTAAGTATTGAAAAGTGCATGCTAATACTTATCCCAGTCGCTCATCAGTCTGTCAAAGATTTCTATCAGATTTAGATACTTAGGTAGATGTTTCAACAAGCACTATAATCAGTAGAGATCTGCACAGACTTTTCTTTAGCAAATCAGTCTGTACTTAATGCATTATCCAGGCATATTTGTTTATTAGATTCATAAATCATTTTGTTGTCTGAGCACTCCTTTTATTCCTCTTGACTTTCTATTGAATTCTTAAAGCATTTTTTTCAGAAATCCATTTTACTCTTCTCCAAGAACTTCTAACTCCCCCCTTTCCCTAACCTCCATTACCTTCAGTGTAATTTGCTGAGAAGATCGAGGCCCAAGTGCTCTGTTCCACTGTCTCAATTTTGTCTACATCAGCATCCATTCCTTGCTTTATTTCTCCCTATTTTGTGTTTGGGGACTGGGGTTAGACTGTAGTAGAACAGGTCATATATTATGTATTGCTCTAATTATTATTACTTGACTGTTTGCAAAATGTCCAATGAAAGAAGCCAGTAGTACTGTGAGAATGGGGTATGCTATGGGGAAATTGTTGTAGACCGTTAAAGAGTACAAAGAATGTGGAGTTAAATGAACAGAATGGAGCTACTCCTAAGTTGAAGTACAACCAGACAGACGCTCTGATTCCAGAAATAGTTTGGGGCAAATTACTTACAAAATCCCTAATGATATGTTTCAGACATTTCCCCTTATCAATTTATGTAGTACTTTCCTCTTTTTATGATTGCATGTTAGTCCATAATGTATCTGACTGTATATCTATATATAACCAATTTCCATATTGATTGACAGCAGGGTGTCTCTACTCTGTTTAGCTGTGACAAGTAATGCTATGATTTCTTGATAGGTTAGATAAGTCACATTCTTTCTTTGTTCTCAAAACTAACCCATTCTGGGGTTCTTGACTTTACCAGTAAATCTGCCATTGATCGGTATTTCCTCTTTCTGCCATCTTCAAGTTCTTGTTCTCTAGCTCCTTGAAAATATCCTAATGTCCTAATCACAAAAAACTTCCATTACTATGTTTCCCTATCAGATTGTTACCTGTGTTTCTATTTCCCATGACAAACTTATCTCTGGGAAGTATAGGCAATAGTCTATATTTCCCTGGAACCATCATCATTTTTTAAAATTAAAATTGGCCTCTCAAAAGTCATCAATGACACTGCTTAAACACCACACCCAAAGACTTCATCCTCCTGGTTTCTGTCACACTTATTACCCTCAGTGTGCATGTATCATGCTTAGGCAAAGGGGACCATGGGAAGAAAGGAGATAAATGAGATTCCGGAAGGGAAGTTCAGTTTTTGCAAGCAACCATCGAAGAGGTAAAAGCTGAGTCAAGCACACCAGGACCATGGGCTTTGTTCTTTTTTGTGGAGAATGAAGGGCGCTCCCAGGTCCTACTGTTAGAACAGGACAGTAGGTCCTGGATACTCTGTGTGCTGAGTCCAGCACAGCTTGGGCAAAGGAAGAGTGTGAGGCTTGTTTTGGGAAAGGAGTTGGATAGACATCCACTGTCCACAGAAAGGTTTCCCTTATTGGACTTAGGCATAATGATAATGCTCTCCCTAAATTTTTCTAATGTTTTTTTAGATCATAGGTTCTATTGAAGAGTAGATGATAACCTTGGATGCTCTCTCTTCCTTCAGATTCTCATCACATTTTTCATTACAATGGGTTCTTCCTACTCTTTGACCTTTCTCACTTGCTCATCTGTTGTATGAGCTGTAAAAGTAAAAAAATAAAAATTGACAAGTTTCCCTTTTATGCTCACTCCTCTTTTCTCAGAACATTTATCCTTGATTTCTCATTCATTCCCTGCTTTCTTAAATCCTAGTGAAGTTACCTCTTGCATTGATATGGCCAAGAGTAGGTCCTAGGAGATACAGATTATTTTATATAACTTTGAATTATGTGTAAATCTGTATCAGACTCCCCCACACAAATTCACCAGTTTGGAAGGTTTTGATGGTGGGGCCACATTTATTCATGTTAGAAATTATGTCAGCAGTTCCTATAGAAACAGTGCTTGTTCCATAGATTTCCTGATGTTATAATCTTTCTTTGCTCATGACTTTAGAGACAAGTCATCTAGTCCCATACCAGAGGGCCTGTTCTTTTGAAAGGTTCAAGATGCATTGATATGTAATGATAACTACTGATGAACTGTAGAAATAATGATGGTATTAGAAAAATATATTTGGCACTATCACAGCAAGAATTTCTTCATGCAAGATTTATCAAGAAAAACTAAAATTAGTTGCCAAAAATATGAGAAACCAGATATTTATACAATCTCAAAGTATCTTCTCATAAGATATTTATTAAAAAGGTAAAATGCATAATTTCACAATGGAGAAAGCTGGAAGATACCATAACTAAGTGATTAAAGGGAGCAAACATCACCATTAGTGGGACAAATAGTCATCGTGTGCCCCTTGACATGAAACATCAAGAAGACCACTACCTGGCTTCTGGAATATTCCTTATAGAAATACATAACCTAAATATAATCACAAGGAAATTCCAGAGAAACATAAGCCAAGGAAAATTTTACAAAACAACTAGCATGTACTCTTAAAAAGTCAGGGTCATGAAAGATAAAGAAAAGGAACTGTTATAAATTAAAAAGAATTAAGGAAACATAACTAAATATAACAGAATTCTGAAAGGAATCCTGGGCCAGAGAAATAGCACAGTGAGGCAACTGACAAAATCTGAATAAAGCCGTAGATTAAATAATACTATTGTTTCAATGCCAATTTTATTTTTATTTTGGAAGTTGTGCTATAGTTATATATAAAAAAAAAAATCCTTGTTTTTAAGAAAATGCACACTGAAATATTCAGAGGTAAAAGGGCATTATGTCTGTAATTTATATTCCAATGTTTTAGAAAAAAATATGCGTGCACTGAAAGAGAGAGAGAATGATAAAGTGTGATCATGTATTATCATTTAGGGAATTTGGGAAGAGTATAAGGGAGGTTTGGACATTTCAAATAATAATCTGGAATTTATAGCATAAAGATGAAAACATCCAATAATATTTCTTAAAGACTTAATGGATACTTATCAAGGGCTTACTAAGAACTCTTCAAAGCATCTTGTGTGTGTATAACCTCTTTTAATCTTAACATTGACCCTATGTAATGAGTACTCTTATTATCTTCAAGGTAAAGGTGAGGAAATATAAAGGTTCTTAAAACTTGACTACAGTCACATAGCAACAATAGTCACAATTTAAAGAGGTTGTTTGGTTCCAGAGCTCATGACCTTCACCTCTGTGTCACATATAAATTACTGAAAATTGCTTAAATAAATCAGCTCCCTGCTCAATTCTCTGGAAAATTTCTCAGCAACATCACATTATGTAGCCAGATGGCTCTGGTGAGAAAAGATGCAGTTTTAAACAGCAATAGGAAAGAGACTAATACTTCTTACTTCTATCTGGTTCTTTTGTCTTCTTTGGACACATGGGAAGACTACATTTTGACACCTCCCAACTTCCTTGCAGTTAGGCAGGATCATGTGACTAGTTCTAGCTAATAAAATGTAAACAGGAGTGATGAGAATCATTTCCAAGGTGATGTATTTAAGGTCCCATGTGTCCCCTCTATGCTCTTTCTTCCCTATCTAAGGTGACTGCAGAGCCCATAATTGAAAGACAGAGTGGAAATAACCTGGATCCTGTAATCATGGCATGACATAATAGATGTCTGGAAGAATCGCCTTACCCCTGTTGGATTTGTATGAACAAGAAATAACTTTTGTTAAATTAAGTGGTTGATTTGTCAAGTCTACTTATGACTGTGGTCTAGCCTAGCATATATAGGCTGCAAGGGTTTAAATGCTTCCAGGGGCTTGATAGACAGGCAATTAAAATGAATAGATGATGGGATTAAGTCCAAGAGAAGGAACTTGGAGGTTGGAAGAACCATATTGAATTGGAAATGCTTGCACAATTATGGGAGAAGAGAGAACTACTGCTCAGATCTAGCTCATTCTCTTAAGACAAAATTTGAGGC
The DNA here is from genome assembly GCA_004363575.1 of Solenodon paradoxus. Classification (NCBI taxonomy): domain Eukaryota; kingdom Metazoa; phylum Chordata; class Mammalia; order Eulipotyphla; family Solenodontidae; genus Solenodon; species Solenodon paradoxus. Next base: position 123,741 of record RJWH01002356.1, on the reverse strand, counting down.
CAGCATTGCCAGATCTTAACTGGATATTTCTTCCAAGGAAAGTTGGAAATCAACTTTAATGTGAAATCTTGCAGTTTTTTAGTGTTGACATCTCCTATGGATTCAAACAATACCAAACCAAACCCAGAAAACAGATATCCTTGTTGTTTTCTACACATCATAGGTATGTTTCTGCCTCAAGGTTTTTGCATTAGCTGATTCCTGTCCGGAATGTTCTTCCTCTAGACACCTGGTTTTCTACTCAAATGTCACCTTTTCAATGAGGCCTTTCTTGATCATGCTCTTTAAAATTGCAGCACCCTCCCCTTCCCACCTTATCCTTACTTTTCTGTCACCTCTCCTTTTCTTCGCACTATCACCTTCTAAAACAATCATTAAAAAAAATTGAGTGAACTGCTTATCTCTTAGCACTGTAATCAAAGTATATGAAGGAAAGGGTTTTGTCTTGTCTTGCTTACTTTTGTGCCTTGAATAGTACTGGGTGTATAATAAGTGCTCAAGATTAATTTTTTTGAAGTAAATTAATTTTAAAAATCACCCTACTGTTTTGTCAGACAAAACACATCTGAAGATTTGATTCCATCAGTTTACAACATCTGTTTTAGGCCCTTATCAAGCCATCCTTGGAGAAAAGTGCCCGCAGAGTAGACATTTGGTTTATATTGTTCTAGGCAATGGACCACAATGAGTTTTAAGACAAGTCTTGTAACTGCCAGGGAGCCTCATGTCTGTCTATGTCTTCCCAAATACTGTGACAGTAGTCTACTTTTTTTCTGTTTCTACTATATCCTGGGTTTGTTCATACCCAAATTCCTGTCTTAGTCCTGGTGTGGATGGTCCTGATCTTCATAATTACATGAGTCAACATATTCCCATTTGCTTAAGTAGGCTTGAGTTAGGTTTCTGTCACTATGAGAGTTCTGACAAATTCAATGTGACTTTGGTAAGCAGTTCTACTCTTGAGTCTGTTTCCTCACTTGTAAAAAAAGGGAGTCTGATCAATGAGCACTAAAGCCTTTTTCAGGATTTTAACATTCCAGAATTCTAAGACATTTAAGGCCCTCAATTTATGGAGATCGCACATTTTTGACTGTGAGTAAACCTGGTTCCCCCTCTGACCCTATTACCAGTCCCTCTGTGACACCTATGGTGTCTACTGCTCCTGCTTCCTTTGGTGGGTTGGCTGTTTTGTTTACATGTCCAGGACCTGCCCTTATTGACAGAAGCACTTGTATTTTACTTCTAGAATCTCCCAATATATTCTCCAAAACAATCCTCAGCATATGCTTCTTCTCTCTGACCTCAATTCCCTTTTGTCTTACCCTACTTTCATTCCACACCTTCAAAAGTCAGATTTACTTGCTAATCTGTAGCATTAAGACATTTTTAGGTCTTTCATTCTAGGATCCTATTGTATATCTAGATTGCTTGTACCTTTTCTGCCTTCTTCCATTTTTCTGTGGGATGGGTAGGAATCTTACTTAGTTCAGGTCAGAACACTATTATTTTATTTTCTTTAAATCATAATAGAATCTGACTTGAGTCTCCATTTGGTAGGGCAGGAGGGAAATTCAATCTTAGTCATTTTTAGGGATTCCTCCCCTCAAATCAGAGTCAGACAAAGGTCCTGGGGGGTCTTATCCAGAGCAATACATTTGGGGGTTCTCTTCAGTTCAGGGCATGTGGGTTACTGTGGATAAGTTGGTTCTTCTTGCCCACATGACACCTCAGGGTCTGGTAGTTTCTGGGATACACATGGGCATGAAAATAATAACAGCTAATGTTTATGGAATGTTACTAGGATATCAGCAACTTAGTAGTGATCTACATACATAATTTCATATGTGCCAATTACTCTTTGCTCTAGAACTTTCTTTTCCCAGACAACTCATGATTGTTCCTCATCTCCTTCAAGTCCTTGCCCATATATTGCATTCTCAATGAGACCCATCTCCCACAACCCGCCATCCCCTTTCCCTACTCTACCTTTGTGTCCATAGTACTTATCTTCTAACAGACTGTGTTATGTACTAATAGTATTTTGTCTTCTTTCCCCAGCTAGAATGTGAGCACCATTAGGGAAGGATCTTTATTTTGTTTACTTCTGTCTTCCAAGTCCCTAAAACAGTACCTGGCATGCGTTTCAATAAGTGCTTATAGCATATATAAACAACCCTCATTTTAGAGATGAGGAAACTGAGGCGCATGGAGGAAAGTAATTATCACATGTCACATAATAGCAAGTAGCAGAGCTTGGTTCAAAATCAGACCATATTACTATTTGTCAAACACTATACCATCTTTGTGTGAAGCAGGTATCTGTCCTCATGTAGAGACTCCAGGACCCAGGTTATTCCATCTTATGACTCTTGTGGGCTTCATGGTGACCTAAGACAGGCATGAGACAGCATAGAGGGGGACACTTTGGCCCTTATATGCATCTCCTTTGAAATGATACACAACGCTCCTGATTTCTTTTAACCATTGTAGCATCTTTATGCCAACTGGGTATCCCCAGACTTAGCTCTGGTCTCCCTAGGCATAACAACACCCACCCACTCCTCTAAGAGACCCTGTCAGATCCCTGGGGCTCTGAGGGAGTGAAATGTGGGCCCCAGTCCTCTACAAATCCACACGTCTTCCTCCTACTTTAGCTTGACCTCTATTCCCTTCTCAAACAACATCCACATCTAGGATAATATAATATTCTTGATGAGATAAATTGTTCATTTAGGCCAGGAATAGAATTATTTTCTAGAAACATCCGCTTTCTTCCTAGCAAGTGAATGATCTAAGGCTGAGAAATATAAGAATATGAAGACTGGCCACTTTCTTGGAATGAGAACTTGGGATACCCAGGAAACACAATAGAATTAGCGTGTGTGTGTGTGTGTATGTGTGATATGAAAATGTCTTTATATCCCCAAACCCCTTCCCTCCCATATCAGCTACAAGATCCTCCCTTTCCTGTTTAATTCCAGTTCTGAAATCCAGGCACCCAATACCAATACCTGTTGAAACTTCTCTGAGTGGAATGGGCTTGCCCAAAGCCTGCCTCCCAGGAGGGTCAGAGGGAATGGAGTCCCACAGCAAGTAGGAAAAAGGATCGTCCCTCCACCACTTTGGACGGAATGATTTCCCCACTGCTTCTGCAGTACTTCCAGCTGCAGCATTAGATTAACGCCTCCTGTGAAAATGACTCCTCCACATTTGGTGAGAAAGGACAGCTTCTTTTCCTTTGTGTAAAGCCCCTTTCACTCCCCACCTGCCCACTGGGTAAGGGATGGAAGAGTTTGTGTGGTTCTGTTTTGAAACAAAGGCTCGTTGGACCTGTTTCAAAAACCTATGGCTGGGTGCTTAGAGAATGAGGCCATTCTTTTCTGCTCTTTGAGAGAAAGTTATGTCTTCAAAGCACAATCTCTCCTTTGAGGTCTAATGCCTCTAATGAGGTTCACAAAGATACTAATATTAATACAGATACTGCTTTTTCTCCTCTTCTCCTCTTTCTGCCACTCTCTGGAAAACCAACACTTGCGTACATTGTGGGGAGCGGAAGGCAGAATGTTCCCTAATTCCAGCCTGTCAAAAAGACCTGACACTTATTTGAGAAGACATCTCAGTCATTTGACCAGGCTGAGGGAAATGCGTTTCTATCCTCAAACATTTCCTGTCTTTCTAGTGACTTCCTATATCTCTGTGATTAGCAGGTATTTTTAGATGCTGGATGTTGATTAAAAACAAAACCAAATTCTGTTGTGATCCTTTCCCAGCTGGGCCCTTCATATTCCATCTCTGAGTGAGTGGCAGGTGGGGCCTATGTGATCAAAGAGAAAGCTGAATGCAATAGCATCTCCAGGATAGAAGGACAAAATGAGGGACCTCAAGAGCTGGTGCTGTGGGCCCAGAGCTTGGCAGTACCCAAACCACTGGCCTGAGAGGCAGACCCACACTAGAGGCTGTGTGCAGAGCCCTGAAAACCAGAGTAGACAGGTCTGTGGAACCCCTGGAAGGTCACTCACTGGCCTCTTTTTTCCTCTGAAGTAATTTGGAGGTCTTATGGGAAAATTCTCAGGACAGAATTGCCTTGGACAAACCACCAATCCTTGCACCTGTTGTTCCTCTTTGTAATGAGAAAGGGTATGCAAGAGTCACCTCTGAAATTCTGTGGTTCCTACCTGATATGAGGTCAGAAGGGCTGTCTCAGGAAGCAAAGCTATCAAGTAGGGTTTCTTGACTTGACTCTCTCTGGACCAGTGATTCTCAGGCTTGAGGAAGTTTCAGAATCCCCTGAGGGGTTTGCTAAAGCACAGACTTTTGGGCCCACCCTCCAGAGTTGTCTTTCAGTAGTACTGTGTGAAGACTGATAATTTACATTTCTAACAAGTTGCTAGGTGATGCTGCAGCTTCTGCTAGCCCAGCATCCTGCTTGAAGAACCATAGCTCTAGCCTACTCCCACTCCCCACCACTGTGGGAGGAAACCCTCTGAAATGATCATCTGGGTGGGGTGGTGCTTAACTTACCTGGGCTGCATCCTCCAGTACGTGTATCTTTCCTTCCTACCTGTAGGGGGCACCCTGCGTCTGCCTCAGCCTAGAGGAAGGACAGGCGCAACTGAAGTTAACTTGATTAAACATTACCATTTCCTGAAAATCATACATAGATGCTAAGGCTTCTTTGCTAATCTGCATCTGGGGGTCCTTGACTGGGGAGCCCCATTAGTCCAAGGTTCCCATCTTGGGTTGTCTAGAACTTTACTAGCTGAAAGAGGGTAGCTCCACTAACACTGGACTCCCACAGGGAGGGAGGGCGTCTAATGTACCTTACTCTTCACGGTTCCTGAAGTGCCTGACTCAGCATCAGAGTCCAGCAGATGTTCCCCAAATAAGCAAATTAAGATCCTGAATATTTGTGTAAGAACTAGTGAAAAAGAAGTACAGGAAGTGATGGAATGGATTTTATTTATTTTTAATTTCTAACCATAGTTTTAAAAAAAAACATTTTAGTTGATTTTCTCTTTTATTTTTAATAATTAAAAAAATTGAGGTAACATTGTTTTAAACACTATATAAGTTTTAGGTGTGTATTTTCACTCTTCATCAAATATATATCATACCATGCTCACCATCAAATTTCTCATAGTCCTCTACGGTTATCCAGTGGACTATCACAACCTGTTTTTCCACATCTAATCCTCTTCACCTCTGATAACTTCAGTTCTGCTTTGACAGTCCAAGGGTTACTTTTTATTTTGTCTTGTCTGTTTTGTTTCTTTATATTCTACCTATGAGTGAGATCATCCGTGTTTGTCTTTCTCCTGACTTTATTTCACTTATCCTCCCCTAGGTCCATTCATGTTGTCACAAATGACAGGATTTCATCTGTTAGGGCTGTGTCGTATTGCATTGTATATATCTATCTATCTACCTATCTATCTACTATATCTCCTTTATTCAGTAATCTGTCTGTGTTTGAGTGTTTAGGGTGTTTCCATTTCTTGGGTATCGTAAATAGTGGCTTGATGAACAGAGGGGTGCATAATTCTTTTTGAGTTAGTGTTTTTTTCATATTCTTCAGATAGATGCCTAGAAATGAAATTGTTGGATCATATGATAGTTCTATTTTTAACTTTTTGAGGCACCGTCATGCTGTTTTCTAAAGTAGCTGCACCTATTTACATTCTCACTAGCAGTATAAAGTGTTTCCTTTTCTCCACATCTTCTCCAACGCTTGCTATTTCTAGTCTTTTTGATGTATGCCATGGAATGGGTTTTGAAGATCATCTTCCAGGTACAGTGGACACTGTCTCTGAAAGCAAGAGTATCTTCTGAAGCTGAGTGATCCCAACTTTCTCCGTTTTTGAAAACTACTCAAGACTTCACAAAGGCACTCAACAGGCAGAAGGCTGCAGGAGCAAAACCAGCCAGCAGGGGGAGCCTCTGAATTTGCACGGTAGGTTCTTCCTTCCAACCAACATTCTTCAAGTTCTTCTGTTCTGTGATTAGAGGTTTGGAATTTCCAATCTGACCCAGGCTTCCAGGGATGGAAGAGGGGCTAGAGGTTGAGTTCAGTTATAAGTGGCCAATGATTTAATCAAGGGTGCCTATGTAATGAAGCAGGAGGATGTTCAGTTTTGGGGTTGGTGAATATGTCGCAATTCGGGGAGAGTGGCACACCGGAGAGGGCACCGAAACACCAGGCCCTTTACCCTTCTCTTGTCATATGCATCTTTTCCATCTGGCTGTTTTGAATAATATCCTTTGTAATTAACTGGAGATCTAGTGAGAAAACAATTTCTCTGAGTTCTGTGATTCTCTCTAGCAAATTGATTGAACCTAAGGAGGGTGTCCTGTGGCCCTCTGATCTATAGTCAGTTAGTCGAAAGCCCAGGTATTAATCTGTCACCTGACATCTAAGGAGAAATTTGCAGGAGCTTCTAATTGGTTGCTGGTTGAATCAAAGCACAGAAAATTGTGTGGAGTACAACAGGTAAAGTGGAGAGCGGGCTTGGGAAATTGCCCTTTACCTGTGTATTCTAATGCTGTCTCCTGGTAGATACTGTCTGAATTGGCTGAATTTTTGGACAGTCTGCTGGTGTCTGAGAGCAGCTTATTGGTGCAGGGACCCTCCACACATAGTCCTGCTAGAGATTGGTCTCAACATACCCTCCAGCCTCCACAGCCACTAATAAGGACCCATGCGGATGGCTAGTCTCTGTCTTCTCTAATTCCATCCTGAACACTGATTCCAGATGGTCTAAAAATCATATCTGATCATGGAGTTTCCCTTTTTAAAAGCTGCTGATAGTTCCCCAGTGCGTTTAGAGTATGAGGCTGCATTGCTGTGAGAACAGGTAGGGTATGAATAAATGAAAGAGTGCATAACAAATAGGGAAGAGGAATTAATAGTAAGAGAGCTTTCTAGAATTCCTGTCTTGTGGGAGATCACCCACTGCAATCTTGTAAGTCCCACAGTGCCCTGGTATTAAAGTCTAACCAACACAAGGGAATAAAAATTGTATTTAAAAACTTTTATTTCATTATTCACACCACTGCAGGCAGGTATGCCTCTCATTTCCTTTCCTACTCTCCTTATAGATTCCAAAAGCACTTTTTATGACTTGTCCATTTATATTAATGAAGAAGAGATGCCACATGGTTAGCTCCATTTAGCATAGCAGAATGTTCCTCAGAGGCTGGTCTATAGTCAGTTGGGTGGGTACTTCCAACAAATTTTTCCTTCTAGCCCTGTCCAGACTCTAGCTAGAGAAAAGAATGTGGCCCCAGCAGGAGAGAAAGATTTCAACTTTTAACACAGATCCTTGTCTTATACTCCCTTTAGAAAAATATCTTTTTCTGAACAATCAAAAGCCAAGATGCAAGCACTATTTAACTTCATATAAAAATGACTTATTGTGTTTTTGTCCTTAATATCCATATTTGGGGGCTGGTTGGCCCTTGCTGTTGCACTTGGCAGGAGCTGATAGGCAACCTCTTCTGACTGTCATGAGCCCTGTGACTGGAATGTCTTGGAGATGAGGTGAATAAGAGCTAGTTTTGTGTTTATACGCCCCAGCAACTGTGTTTACTGTCTCTTTGGTCAGTTTCCAAACCAGCAGCACCGCACCCCTTAAAATGAGTCTCCACGCTGGTTACTGACAGGCTGGCCTGCCAGTTGTGAGGAATCGTTACTTTACCTTGAGCAATTGGTGGTTTCATCTGAGGAGCACTGTTAAAAACACACATCGGAGTTTCACCTGATGAAAATCCTTAATGCCCAGTAAGACAGTGAAACCCAAAGGTGTGGCCATGTCTCCATCAGACTGTTTGCTCCTCTTGAGGGACAGATACTGTGTTTATCAACCCATTGGGGTTTGTTAAGCTCCTGCATGTTTGGTATTGATCTAAGCTTCCAGAACCAGAGAAATAAGGTATAGCCTGCCAGGAGCGATAGGTATGTGAGTAGGTAAATGTAATGCAGAAACATGGGGCTAGAAAAGTGGACAGGAGTTCAGTGCCTGGGGACTAGAGAGGAGGTACAGGGTAATTGGGGAAGGTTTGTGGAGTAGTTACCATTTGAGTTGGTATAAGCGGCAAGGACAAACGTGTCAGATGTGATGCTTGATGCTTTACCTGCACTAATGCATGTGCTTGCAAGAGTCCCTTGAAAAGGGAACTATTATGACCCCAGTTTTACAGAGGAGGAAGCAGAGGCTTATGAAGGTTAAGTCACTTGCCTAAGGTCACACATCTAATAAGTCAAGGAGCAGGGACTTGGGATACTGCTAGGAACACAGTAAGCACTCAGTAGCAGCTGTTGTTATTACATTATTAAGATGACTTAAGACTAGTGCCCAAGCCCGTGGCTCTAGCAATGCGGAAAGGAAACACACCTGGGTCTTTCCTTGGATCACTAAAGCCATGAGTCCTGTGTGATAGCATTCTTAAGATTCGGAGTTGAAACTTGGAGGCTGACCTCAATTAACAAGAAGGCACGCTTAGGCATGCCCTGGTGGATCCATCACCCTGTATCCCTACTCCTGGGGTGGAGTAGGCAACCACTGTGAACAGCTAATATGGAAATAAAATAAAACTGCTTCTTCCTTTCTCTTCCTGCCTGTCTGCCTATTCGCCTTCCTTCCTGCCTGCACCTTTCCTTAAATTAAAAAAAAGAAGGCAAGCTTGGTCCTTGGCTCCCATTCATCACTGGAATGCCACCCCCGCTCTCTCACATATTTGTCCTCTTCCTTAATGCTACTCCTCCTGCTCCTTCCCCACTTTAAAAAAATATTTCATTCACAAGGAATATGACAGGTTAAGCCAGACTCTTAGAACTTGAATGTGGAAAAATCTAAGGACATCATTTTGTTCAGTCCCTTGGTTTTACAGATGCACAAACTGAGGCTGAACAGAGATTCTTTTTGCTTCAAATGACAGACTCCAATTAAATTATCTCAAGTGACAAAAGGCGATATATTAGCTTTCACACATAAATCTAGCTCTAGATATATTTTTAAATGATACTAGTTTATTTGCATTATTTTAAATCTCAAATCTTCTGTCTCTACCTCAGAATGTGATGGTTTCACTTTTCCCTGGTAATGTTGAAGTTCCTTTAAATTGTTGGTAGAAGATATGGTCACAGGAAATCCTAGGCTGTATCATTCCATGTTAGTGATTTCAGATAAATGAGAGAATGTCTGTCTCCTTGTTTCAGTATGTGTAAATCCCAGGAAAAGTTTCTGACTGGCAAAGCATGGGTCGCATGACTACTTCTTGGACCAGTCACTGTGGCCAATATTATAATGATTGACTAGGCCAGGTTTCATGCCATCCCAGTGTGGAGGTGGGGTGGGAGTGGCAATCATTGTGGGGAGCAGCCTCATGAGAATCACATGTATCTGTAGAGAAGGAACAGAGTTGTTCTTACCTGAAAGGCAATTAGCTTCATAAGATGGTCCCCAGTGATCATCACCTCTTGATATTCAGGCTTTCATGTAATCTGCTTCTTTTGAGTGTGAATTTATCTAGTGACACACTTCTAGTGAATAGAATATGGCAAAAGTGATGGGATATGAATTCTGACATTGTTTTACAAAATTTTGTCACCTCCCATCCTCCCTTGCTTACTCTGATGAAGTCATTCCCCATCTTGTAACATTTCCTTTAGGGAGGTTCATGGAGCATAAAACTGAGGGTTCCCTATGGTAATAGAGAGCAAGGACTGAGACCCTCAATTCAATAGCCCAGAAGGAACGGAGTCCTTCCAACAACCACTGGGCGAGGCTGAAAGTGGATGCTTCTCCATCCAAGTCTTGAGTGACAGCATCCCTGGCCAACACATTGATTATAGCCTACTAGGATACCGTGAGTTGAATGATCCAGGTAAGTCACATTATATTTCAGGTTCACAGAAACTGAGATAATAAATGTACATTGACTTAATCTGCTAAATTTTGAGGTAATTTGTTATACAGCAATAGACAACTAATCCAGGGAGGTAGGTCACTGAGCAGACAGAAAAACAAACTAACACAGAGAGTCACCACAGAAATGACCAGATCACAAAATAATATCATTGTTCTAGTTTCTAGATGTCCTAAGCTTTCCTTCTCTCACTTTTCCTTTCAGCTGTATCTTCTGTCCTGCCTGGATTATAGTGCTTTTTTTCTTCCAGCCTTTTATTCCTTTCCATTTTCCATGCTTTTCATAAGAGCCAGCATGAAAGAAAAAGGAACAGGTAAGAGAAATATGCTAAGAAACTAGCAATAATGAGGGATTACTACATGTCAGGGTCTTTGCAGGCCACTTTTCATAATTTATCTCATTTAATCATTCCCCCCATCCCAAATCCTATGAGGCTGGTTTTTGCTTTTTAATTTGAGATGTAGTCTTTCTTTTCTTTCTTTTTTAAAGAAAGGTGCCAGCAGGAATGAAGGCAAGTAGGTAGGCAGGAAGAGAGAGGAGGAAGAAGCATTTATTTTATTTTATTTTTATTTTAGTTGTTCCCATTGGTTGTTTTCCCCCTACCCCCCACCCCAAACCTGGGGCTCAAACCCAGGGCTGTGTGACCTGCGCTTTTTTGACCTAACTGCTGTACCACCAGGGTGCACCATTAGATCTATTCTATAGATACAAACATTGAATCCTGGAGAACTGACATAACTTGCTCAAGATCACTAATCTAGGAAGCGGTGGTGCTGGGGTGTTCATTCTACTACAGCATGCTGCCTCCTGGCAGGCAGGTAATTAGTTTATCCTATAATAGGCGCTTGTTCCTGCTGACGGGACACAGGGCTGCCTCTAACATGAGGCCTCTCTGAGAGGGCTGACCAGTTTGATTGCACGGCTTTCACAGAATTACTCTGCTCTTTTCTTTCTGTGCCAACAGGTAAATTTCTAATGAGACCTGCTGCCAGCTAAACATGTCCCCTGGGAAGAAATCCCTTCTTCATGCTCCAAGTCAAATTGTTTTTGTGTTAGACCAAAGCCTGAGCATGCCAGGGAGGGTGCAGTGCCTTCTGCTCCCCTGAGAGCCTGTCACAGCCCTTGTTTACTGAGGAGGGGTGCCTGCCTCAGAGAAGGTCAACCAGGAGTTCAGGGCCCAGAGAGGATGTCCTGCGTCTTCAGTCTACAGGAAACCTTAGTGTTGGCTTCTGCCACACCAAAGGGAGACACACGATGTGGTGAAGAGGCTCTGTTTGCAGAGCCTTCCTCAGGATGGAACGACTGTTCATCAGTTGAACAAGAGAAACCTTTGACAAAGACTGTAGGCCCGTTTCAGAGAGTAAGAAAATAATTTTCCTGAAATGCTCTGCACTGTGTGAGTCATGGCTGAACTGCCAAGGGAAGCATTTTTTAGACTATCATGGAGGACAGTCATGGTTTAAAACCTTTAAAGGACTACATTTTTAAAAGGTCAACTGCTTTTTCCCTGAGGGAGCCCTTCTAATAGAGACTACCGACATGAATTTGAGATATTGAGAAAGTGGCCTGAAAAATAAAAAAATTGCTCATTAGCTTCCCACTTAAGACACGGCTCCCTGCTCCTGCACTGCTCTGACCTGACGCTGAAGTGATGCTGAGTTCAGGCTTTCAGATCCCAAATCTCATGGTCTGTATTGACTTGAAATCATATTTCCGGATTAATTTAATTTATAAAACTGAGAATGCAAACCTGGAAATATAGATATCATAAATCCATTTTCCTCTTTTTGTGTTTTTTTAATACTTTTTATTAATTGCTGTAACATTTTTCTTGGGACAAACATCTGATGTATTTGTGTATATTGAGCACTTGCCCTGCAGCCTAGTTTTGAAAATTGGGGGAAGGAATAGAACGTGTGAGGTTTGAAGGCAGAACGTCACTCATTTTCAGCATTTATCCTCACTTTCGGTGTTTCTCCCAGGCAAGTCTTTAATCCCCACTACCTCTGAAGCTTGATCGTTTCTGTCCCTACTCTTTGGGCTATTTTGTTGCCTTCTACCTGACTCTCCAAGTCTCCCTCTCTGCCGATGCCACAGCTTCCCAATCTCAGAGCCAGGCCCTGAAAGGACTAGAAATGGTTTGCTTAGCTCCTGCAGTTTAGGAATACCTGCACAGTTCACTCTGCTGCAACAGCCCTGAATAACAAGCACCTGTACGCGTGCTTACTCTGTGCTAGACTTGCACTAAGTCCTCCATGTGCATTGTTTTTCTAATCCTCACAAGAAGCTTCTTCCTCTTGTTCTCCTTTACAGATGAGGACATTCAAGAAGATGTTTACTCAGATACACAGTCGAAAATCTAGCAGTAGTGCTGGAATCTCAGCATGGCCACCCTGGCTCCAGAGCCTTTGTTCTTCAGCATGATGCCGTTGACTGGTTCCAGATCTTGGCCTCTTTTCCTGCAGGTTCCTTTGGGTCCTGGTTAACTGGGTCAAGTACAGTTGTATAAGCTGTGTGCAGTTTAATCATAAGACTGGTATTTAATAAATTCTATTCAAGAATCTGTTGTTGAACATCTCTTTGGGTGCAAGGCGCTGCCAGCTTTAAACCCCAGGGTGTGGGTTTTGGTGTAGAGAGAAAACGTGCCGTTCTCTCGTTAAATGACTGGGAAGGAGGCAAAATTGCTAAGTCTCATGTCTCCTAGTCTGGCCCTTGAACCCAATTCTGTCCTTTCTTCAAACTAGAAAAGGTTCTCCGTTTCCTCCACTTAGGATTTTCTCTGAGTTTCCTCACCTAGTACTGCTTTCAGAAATAGGTCACGTGAACCTCACTGCATCTTTGAAAGTGAACTTTATCCTCCATTATCCAGGTGTGCATGTTAACTTTCATTTAGTGGCTCTGGAGAGGTCATGATAGGTCACGGTGTCCCCAGTATCTCTGTGTTTCTACTTTAGTAGGTGAGAACATACTTGCTGAATAGGTTCACAATAGAGTAAAATGAAATAAGAACCTAAAGGAGAATGTATAAAGTGAGGAAGGACCCCAAGTTGATTAATAAAAAGGCACTGGTTTTTTTCGGTCATGGTGGAAATATTTTAAATCTTGATGAAGAATTGATGACATAGTAATATTTTTCAAAGCTTATCAACTTGTACACTGAAGACCTGTGCATTTATATGTAATTTTACCACCATTTCACCACCATAAAATGTGTTTTCTATGAAATGAGAGAAAAGAGCATAGTTCAGTAGGAAGACCCAAAGGCATACCTGTGTCCTAAAAGCAAATCATCTAAAAGTTATTCATTCAACAAATATCTACTGAGCACCTAATATGTACTGGGGACTGTTGTAGGATCCATCAGTGAAGATACAAAGGTCCTGTCCTCATGGAACTTACTTACTTCCAGCAGAAACTTATTTATTTATAGGAAAAGCCCAGGCAAGAATGAAGGTGAACAGAGGCAGGCAGGCAGGAAGAGAGAAGGGCTTTGTTTTACTTTGGTCATTCTTCTTGGTAGAAGGAACCTGGCTTCCTAGATAATGGGACTGAGCAGTTTCTCTGCCAACACTGCCGAACATGAGCTAGACGATTGTTTTTTATTTTGCTAAGTCACTGAGAATTGGGGGCCAGTTTGTTACAGCATCCAGGGTTACTTACTGTAACTAATAAAGAATCCAAAGACCGTGTCACTACTGCAGGCCACAGATTCCCCTGAAAATTCAGGAATTGACTATAACCTGTACTACTGTACGTGGGATAAGAGTGGGATTAAAACGAAGAGGATTGTTTGAATTTTGGGTTAAAAATCAGTCAGACACTGGGATACTGCCCTAACTACAAAGTCAGGGGATGGTCTTTCTAAAGGAGCATCCAAATGCTCCACATACAAGTCTATTTGAGCCTCACAGAAGCTTTGTGAGAACGAGTGTGAGTTAGAACTCTTTAGTTATGAGAAACAGAGACCACTTAAGCTAGTTGAAGAAAAATTGGGGACTTTATGATAAAAATATAGGGTCATTTTTGCCAGACTTAAGAGAGGAATAAAGCCCAGCCTCAGGTCAGGTCAGGGTTCTGGAACTGGAAATTCATCAGGAATGTCTGTCTCTCAACTCTGCCCTTCTCAGAAAACTGCTTGGTTTGTCTGTAATCTAGCAAAGATGGCCAAGCAGTGGAGGTTTTTATTTCTTTATTTCAAAAAACTAGCCCAGATTAAACCCAAGACTCCTGGTGTCTATCTAAAATCCCAGGAGATTGACCCTGCATGGGGTGCTGTCCCCTGCTGGTGGCCTTGGGTTCACCCTCCCACCCTCGCTTCTGCCTTCCTTCCTTTCTTTTTCCTACTCTCTTTCACTTTACAGTATTTGGTACATCATTCATAGTGGCAGCCTAGGATTCCATTTTATGATCTCATTTATTAAAACTGTTCTTTTGTTTTTAGCTTTGTGTTTTCCTGTTCTAAATAGACTGTAATGAATTTCTTGGTACCTCAATCTTTTGGTGTATTTTATGCTGTCTCCTTGGGATAAGTTCCTATAAGTGGAGTCCTGGCTCAAATAGCATATGCACTTTGACGCATTTTGTCAAACAGCCTACCAGCAAAGCTGCTCTGATGCATGCTTCTACCAGCACGGAGAGTGTGTGTTTTCAAAGGTATGCTTTTCAAAAAGCGTTCTCTTCTGCTTTGTCAAGTATGTCTAGGAAGCCTGTTAGTTATTCTTGTTCCAGTAAGACTCCTGACACACAATTGCCTGGGCATCTTTGCTTCAGGAGACATTGTGTTGCAGGAACATGGAAGTCTGTTAGGAGGGTTTGATCTGGAACAGCCTTGGCCTGTGAAAACTGCCCTTTGCAGTTCAGGCAAGGAACAGAAAAAAAAAAAAAAAAAAGCAGTTCCGAAGTATAGTTTGACAATAAGAGGGACTTATTTTTACAATGTTTTCCCCAGAAACTGAGTGCTTTAGAGAGCAGGGGCCACAGGATACATTTGTTGAAGGAACATGACATTGGCCAAGTGCAGTGTAAATATGCCAATCACACAAGATTGCTGGCTTCCTCCCACCTGTGGATGGACTTGCACCTGAGTCCTGTTTCGACCAAAATCCTAGGTGACCAGATTCATTGTCAGTGACTTGAGAACCAATATGTAGGATGCCTGATGACAAAGCCTACATTTTTTTTAAAAGAAGCATTTTAAGGAAGGAAGGAAGAGGGAGAGGAAGCACTTTTACTTTTCTTTTTGGTTGTTCACCACCCCCCAACCTGGGTCTCAGACCCAGGTCCTTGGGTTTTAAGTGATCTAAGTTTCAACTGTCAGCTTAGCACCTGAACCACCAGGGCATGCTGACAAATCCTACATCTTAAGTGAGGATGATGTGGAACCAACACCCTCACCAAACTGAGACAGACCCGTAGTGACCAGCAAGAAGTCGACTGTTTTCAGTCACTTAAATTCAAGGTTATTTATGATTGTAGTACATACTATCTAAAGTGAAGGAGAATGGAAATGTTGGGGAAGTGTAATGGAGAGCAAATTATTTGCCCAAGGACCGAGCCATTCTTAGCATCTCTTCTCTCAAGACCCAGAATGCACTTGACTTTTGTATTTATGACCAACGGCAATTCCCATACTAAATTATCAGTCAGTTTTGGGAAGAGAAGTGAAAAGCTTATCTTCCTGTTAGTGTGTGTGGCTAAGAGAAGCCCAGAAACTGGGCTGTGAGAATAAATGTCCACCACTCAGACTCGCAGACGCCCCACCAGATGATGTGTGGCACAAAAGCACCCAGCGCCCTCTCTCCAGTCTCTTCAGACTCATGACACATGAGGATGCAGTAAGCCCTGACTCTGTAGTACGTCAGGCATTTTGCCATCTCCCCCCCGCCCCAATTTGGCCTCCCCACCAGGGAGCCAAACACATGTACTGACCCTCCCAACATGGACCATGCCTCAGGATATGAGGGGGCCCCAATACATTTAGGGAAACTTGAGGTCCAGCATTCCCATCCTCCTCATTCCATGCCCTCAAGGTTCATATTCTCAATGCTGAAAAACTTGGAAGTCCTCTGAGGAACCATTGTCCTCATTTCATAGGTGACGAATTCCCAGAGCCATGGGTGGGTCATCCTTGTACCAATGTCCATTTGGAGTGTACACAATGTGCTTGCTTGGCAAAGTTGGCCCTTGGCCCCTGGCTTTGGATAATTATGTCATTTTTAGTTACCACAGATGTTAAATTTATCTCTGTTCTCTTTCAACTGACTCTGCTGGAAGCATCTTTATAGATCAGAATCACCTACAATACTTCCAGTAATCTTACTGTATTTGCATGTCATTTTCCAAGTTCAACTGACAGTGCTTCATTTCAGTCCTTTCTTTTTGGAGGGTGTCAGACTAGATTGAACAGGCCCTTCTTTTTTTTTTTTTTGTATCTATTTTCCTTCGTTTTGAGGCAAAATTCAATTACTTGGAGAGTTAACTTCATTACACTCTAAACCGGGATAATCCTTAGAAAATACCTGAAGTATTTGGGGGTATCCAACTCCTTTCATTTCAGTGCCTCTCCAGCATCCTATTAACTCCCATGTCACCTCCACTGCTCCTGGCTTTTCTCTTGCAGAGGGTCCTGGCCTTGAAAGCATGAGACACACATTCCATCTCCGCATCTGCCTGTGGCAAACTCTGTGATTTTAAGCAGCTGATTTCATCTCGTTGGGTTTCAGTTTTCTCATTTGTAAATGACTAACAGATCACCTCAAGAATGAGCTCTATGCCTTCTGCCAGTTCCCTCTCTCACTTTATTTCCTAGTCATCCAGGTCACAGTCTTGCAGGGTAAATATGCTGTCCTTTCAGATATTTTTCTTCACTTCTTCACAGATGCCTTCTAGAAGTAGTGAGACTTTCCTGGTGGAAACACCAGGTCCTGTATCAGGCTGGTGAGTGATATTCTGGAGCATGATTTTATAGTATCTACCACCCATTCATTACAATCAGTCATCCAGAACTTGCTTGTCTAATGGTTCTCTTCAGTACCTAGACACTTCACATAAAGCAAACTTAATACATAAGTATTTTTCCCTTCTTTAGGCCCTGAGCTGGGGTGGGTTGAACCGATTATAGTGTGGACATAGATTGACTTTCCAATTGACTTTCATAGTGGGGATAGCCAGTAGTGCTATTTATACAGAGGTTTTCTGCAAAATTCAGTGACAGAGTTCTACATCACACCCTCTGACCTAAAAAGGGTCAGCTGCTTTGGATAATTATGTCATTCTTAGTTACCACAGAGGATACATTTATCTCTGTTCTCTTTCAACAGAATTTCTGCTGAAAGCATCTTTATAGATCTGAACTGTCTACAAGACTTCCAGCAGACGACTGTATTTGGTCTCATTGCTTAACCAGGGAATTACTCTTCATGGAAAAGATAAAATCTGTCCCCTTTCTCCTCTAGAGTAGGTGGTAGTAGGTTCTAGAATAGATTAAAAAAGAAGTGTGCTCTTAGGGTTAAAGATGGAAATCAGTCTGGTGAATTAAAGAGAGCTTGAAACCAGGCAGATACAAATACAGTCTCACAATCTTACATTTGTAAATGACTTCAAATCTACCCAGAATGTAGAATGTGACAGTACAGATGACTAATCAAAGCAGGAACCTTGCACAGTGAGGAAAACTTTTAAAAAGTATAAGCAAACAAACAAACAAAACCCATAACAAACCAAAACCATCTGTAACAAATGCAAATGATACCTCCCCCCAAAAATAAAAGCCACACAAGATAGGATAATTAGTAAGGCTCACAGGACTCCCCAGAATTACAGTGGAGTAAGCTCATTAAGGCCTAAGTGGCTGTTTTCCATCTGGCTATAGCTGCTGGATGCACTTGGGTGGCTTATTGAAACAAGGATGTCCTCTCACTGCTGCTTATTTCACCAGCTACTAATTAATCCCCTCGAACCATCACTAGGAGGTGGGTCGGGCACATAAGCCTCTTTGAAGAATCAACAAGACAGTAACCAGCGTCCTATCACCCCACAATATCCCCAAGGAGCCCAGACAGGACACTGCTGTCTTAGGTCATTCATCACCCTTCTGAACTGGTTCCCACTGTCTCCGCAGAGAGTCCAGCTCAGGGTCCCAACAAGCAGAGAGAAAACCTTGGGTTTTACGTGGACAACACTGGAGCAGCAAACTTAAAGCCTGACCCACCAGGATACAGCCACCCTCCCACCTGTCTTGATGTCCTCACTTGTTTCTGAGTTCTTTTGGAAATGAGGCAGGGGTGCTAAAGACACTCACAAATGAATTGACAGGGAATGATTGTACGTTTTAAGGGCCAGAATCTCCCCTGTGGAGAAGATACCTTTGCTGGGCGAATGCTTAAGTCCCCGGGAGAGCTGGTGTTGTCCAAAGAGCCAGGCCTCAAGAAGGCAATCGGGAGACTTACAGCTGCCTAGGAGATTGCTGGGGAGGGGCTAGAAGCGAAAGAGACTTGGACTGAAAAAAGAAATTCTCTCAGGGATATTCCTTTGTTTGTTGGGTGGTATGTGGAGAAACCCGTTTTTCCAAATGACCAGTAAAATCTCTTGCTCCTAGTGCTTTCTGAAATAGGTTGATTTTTTTGAGCATATGGTAAAGTATTGCCTCCTTCATGATTGGCTGCTGTTGAACTGGAGGTTGTTCTCAGGAGACAGGCCACTTAGGAGTTAGACAAATCCATAAACACAGTGGTGTTAGTCATATAAATAAATGTTCTGGTCATCACTGCAACTCTGAAATGGACAGCTGTGCTCCTGGTGCTCATTGGTGGCATTGGTGTGACAGCTGACAACTGTAGAGAGATTATGCAGACGGAGGGACCAGTTACCAAACTGCCTCCGGCATCTAGCCCCAAGCCTGGTACTTAGGGGTGCTCTGGAAACACTGGCTGCATGCACCGGTGAATGCTGCCCAGGGTTAGCTGCTGCTGCCTTGCCTGCTGCGGGCAGTGGAGTTCAGAGTGGAGCAGGGTGATTATTCGGTCTCTTTTCTAGGACTCAGATATAGGTCCACTAAGTTGGCCGGGACAACTGAGTGACAGTATAGAACTTGCTGCAGAGCTGCCATTTTCTTCTGAAGCTTGTCTCTCTTATTGAAGTAAGCTGCCCAAGGGCGCTTTCTTCCTCTAGGATGGGTTCTTTCCCAAGGGCACTGTGGTCTCATATATGAATAGGCCTCTACTGCTCTCCAGAAAGTGCCTGGATTTTCCTGAATTTGAGGGTGAAGATGGCTTAGGTTCAAACGGGAAATTTTGCTACCCCTACAGTTCCCTAACCCAGCAAGGTCTGATGTCCCACGGTATGTTCCACTGTCCAGTATGGTGGCCGATAGCCACATGTAGCTCTTTAAAGTTAAATTATTAAAATAATATTAAAAAGTCGTTTCCTTTTTCCCACTAGACAAATTTTAAGTGCTTAATGGACACATGTGGTTAGCAGCTCTCATGTTGGACAATGAAGATTACAGAACCTATCCAACACCAAGGATAATTTTATTAGCAAGCCCTGTATCTGGAGTCGGAGTTCATAAAATGGATTCTGCTATCAAGGAACTGGCTACTGTGTATAAAGAAGAATGAAACCCACTCAGGATTAACAGTGGGAATCTGTGTAACACATGGGTCAAGAACAAAAGTTTAGCATATCAGGCAAAAATTGCTGAAAATCAAAATTTCCCTTGAAAAATCCCTTAGGAAGGGGTCACTGGAGACTACCATTCAGTAAATCCCTTACTGGATTTACTTCTGAAGCATCAAAAGAAAGATCTGGGTGCAGCCTGGTGTAGTAGCAGTTTGGACAGCCACCTTCAACCAAGAGTGCAGTCCACATACATCCAAAGATCCGGTTCACAGCCTGGGGCTGAGGTGAACGATGAAGATGAACTAAATACAGAATAAAGTGCTTCTGCCTCCTCTCACTTCCTGCCTGCCTGTCTCTGCTCACCATCATCCCTGCCTGCTCTTTCCTATTAAAAAAAAAAAAAAATCTAGTTTGTAGTTAGGAGTAACACACCAGCAAGCAATGTATCTTTAAATCCTGGTATGTGACTGCAGGGAGCTGAGGGCTCCTCTATGAGACCCAGCAACAGAGCCGCTAATAGTCACTTTCCCATTCTTAGGCTCTTTGCTTATTCTATGGGATAAGAGTGGGATTGCTTACAGAATTGAATGGTTCTTTTTTTTTTTTTAACCTATGGTGTTTTTGTGTTTGGTGTCCAATGTGTGGAACTGAAGTTGAGTGCTTTAAATGCATTTATACTGCAGTTCCCCATAGATGTTGCAGGGAGTAGCCCTATCTTGGCCCAGGGCTTCATTAAAGGGTTTCCTCTCCACCAAAGATCCATGTGCTTTATAATTAAAGAGCACTTTGTTCCTCCTTGAACTCTTTCTGTCTCCAGAATTTCAACTATGAGTTTTGGAAAACAACATTGGCACCTCAGATCAAACATGAAGTTGGCATACACTGGGGATTTTGAGTGCAATACAGAGGTGCAAACAACGTTCAGGCCCTTGGAATCCCAACTGAGTCCTTTCAATCTAGATACCCTCCAAGTCAACCCAGAGAGCAGCAAGTTCTGACCTCTGGGCACTCCTGGAGCATGCAATATTCTGCCCACTCTGTCTGGCCCTGTTTATTGGCATTCATCTTCATATATATTTTATATGACCTGTTTTTCCAGTTAGATCATGAATTCTTTAAGGGTAGACGACATATGTCTTTTATCTCTTTTTATGACCCACCATGTCTAATACGGTGCCCTCATATAAATAAAGGGCTCCATTCATATCTAGCTTCATTAGCATAGGTTAGTTGTGATTCTCTTATAAGGGAGAAGAACTGTGGCTGTGATAAACTGCACAGATAAATGTGTTAAAAGCAAAAACTATATTAAAATGCCAGTATTTGTCCTTTCAACTTTATAAACTGAAATTAAAAAATCATTAATCGTGAATTTATTGAGGATTGCAAGTAGATTCCTGAGTCAGGAATTTACATCATTTATAAAATCAAAGAGAATGTAAACTGCCTTAAAACAGAAACAAAAACTGTAAGGTTACTCCAATTTTAACTTCAATTAGAAACTCATGAGAGTAGGTCTATTTTCATTCTTCCCAAATAAAGAGACTGTGGTCTTGAGCTCCATAGTTTATATACTTTTTGGTTTTGGATTTAAAAATATGTGGGATAAATGAATGCTATTAGAATCTTAGAGTAACAGACCACACTACTCTATGTAGATTCTCTCTTTAAAAAATTACTTGTTTTTGATTTTTCCTCATCACTTTGTGCATATTTTGTTCACTTCTCAATATAAAATTAATGAATTTTATGCTGAAATATAGGTCATTTTTATTACATAAGGAGAAATCCCATGCTTTTTAATACCAGAAAAACTGTAATAATTCACAATAAAAATATCCCTCAGTATATTTTACAAGTATCATTTTATATGGTTAGATTTTAAATAAAATAAACCAATGAAATGATATAAAAAGTAGATTCTGATAGATTAGACATAGTCTTAAGGATTACAACTTAAAATTAAAAAATATATATATATTGAAGGAACACTGTTATAACATGATACGGGTTTAAGTTGTGTGTCACTGTAAATCAACATCTGTGTAACAGACCAAGTCTGTCCTTCACCATAGAATTGACTCCTTTCAACTGATTTGCCAACACCCTTTGCCTCCTTCCCTTCTGGTAGCCCCTAGTTGTTTCTGTTGACTAAAAGTCTATTTTGGTCTGACTTGGTTCAGATTAGCACATTTAATACTGTTTCTTTACAAAATTGTAGATTATTATAGAAATGGTATCGGGATTTTTCTAACTCTGGCTTTGTCAGCTGAAAATGTTTTACTCCTATACTGCCTGTTGGTTCCTCCAGCTCTCCACACACAGTTTCACAAGGGTCATTACTTCCATTTCCCATGGGAAGCAAATTAAAGCTGGAGGTTTCAAGGGTGGTCTGAGCATACTCAATAAATCCCAGGGACCCTGTCCCTCTTCTCACCCCATCCTCCTGCTCCCAGATCAACTATTTGGGTAAGTTTTGATTATTTTCATCTGTCTTTTTATATGGAATACTATCCAAAAGGGAGTTGGTAAAATTACTAGCAAGCATGTATTATTGGTCTTACTCATGAAAGCTTGGAAGTCCCCCTAAATTCTACAACATCCCCAAGGCCAGCAGCCAGCTTGAGACTTCCCAGGGCCTATTATTTAGGGACTGTCTGTGTTGCCCTAGGAAACAATGATATTTCCTTACCTTCTGTTTGCTTACTTGTCACCATTTTACCCTGGGAGCTGGAAGGGTGTATCAAAGCAAGAGAAAGTGCCAGTGGCTATTTCATCTCCTCTTTTGGTTTGGTATTGTTTCAGTATCTTGTATACACCCATTTTAATTAATACATGTCTTGCAAGGCAGTTCTTGACTTTTGCATTTTTTGTTTTGTTTTGTTTTTTAAGGGAAGGAATCATTGTGAAATTAACAAGGTAGTTAGGAAGCAAGACCAGCCAGCAGTTTAGGCTACAAATCAGAGCTGTTTTCTTGTGAAAGGAAGTCTTTATATTCATTTCCAAAATGCCAGGAACAGACCATTTGGGCCATTACTACTTAACCTCTGCCCTGTTTACAAGTTGTAAGCCACTTCATTTGTCTTGTACAACAATTGAGCCCCCACCCCTGTTGATTCTCCAATGAGTAACTAATTGAAATCAAGAAGGAAGCCAGGCATCCTCTAGAGGCTCCACCACACTGGGAGTGTCCAGTTATGAAGCAGGTGTTCCACTGCTGCTGAGGTCCAAAACCAACTGAAGTAACTCAACTGAAAGTTACATGCTTTTACAATATAGTGTTTTATATTTGCAAGCAGGGGAGCAGGGAGCAGCGAGGAGAGAAGGTTAAATCAAGGATGTTTGTAGTGTTGTAATGGCAGTTACATGATATTCAATAGAGCAGGATGTTTCTATGTTGAAGCAGTTTTCACAGAAAGATATCCACAGACCAGAATCTCACAGCCTGGCAAATTCAATAGCTTGATTCAGTGAATGTTATGGAAACCCCAAAGACAAGCTGCTTAATTTGGGAGCCACAACCACCTGCACCATCCAGGATGTTTCGTAAAAATACAGATTCCTGAGACATACTCCAGACCTACTGAAATGAAATCTCCCATGGGCACAGCTGAATCTCTGAACTGCAAGCAGGATTACTGCGTGATTTTTAAGCACACCAAGGTGAAAACTGCCAGAGACCTTGGACTGCTTTACTCATTGATGTATCCAAGTGCCTATAATAGCAACTGACACCACTCCATAAATACCTGTTGAATGCATGAAAGCTTGAAGTGTTTGCCGCACTTGGAAGCACCGATTATGGGTCTCTTCCAGACCATCTAATTCAAATGCTGTCATAAAACAAATGTAATGTCATATGCCACAAGGGACCTTACTACCTAAGCTAGGGGCAGGAGAAGCTAGCTCTTTTCTCTGCCCAACAGTCTCATCAAATTGTTCCCACCATAACAGGTTTCTCCCTGCTTGTACTTAACTGCAAAAAATGTGACAGAGACTAGTCTCACAGCTTTGCGTCCTTAAAAAAAAAAAAGGGAAGAGGGAGGGACTAATAACCCAATTAAAGTATAAATAGAACTCTTGGTCCAGAAGTATCTCTGCTCAACACCCATAACTGAAGATAGGCAAATTTCTGTAGATCAGATTTTTGTTTATTGGAGGCAGAATAATCCAGGGATCAAGTTTCCTTCCCAATCATTAAAACTACTGGAAAAGGAATGCAGGAGAAATAGTCTTGCTTTTGTATGTACACTATGCTTTTAATGATTTAAGAACCAACTGCATCCTTTGACAGGTGAATGGATAGACTGATCCATCTATATAATGGAATACTACTCAACAACAAGAAGGAAACTATACACACAACATGAATCTCAAATGCATGTTGTAAGTGGAAAGAAGTCAACCTCAGATAATTATATACTCCCTGCCAAGAGGAATAACTACATATAATAAATGTTTCTCCCTCTCCTCTCTTCTTGCCAACTTGCTTTCATTCCTGGCTGCACCTTTATTTAAAAAAAAAAAATTATATGCATACTGTAAGATCCTCTTTATATGACATTGAGGAAGCCCTATGGATAAACATGTAACTGATTAGGGTTAGGAGAGGGAGACAAACTTATCTACAAAGGGGTAGCACAAAAGAATTTGGGGGGCAGTTATGGAATGATTCTGTATCCTAATCAAGGTGGTAGATACCTGACTCTGTGCATCAGTTAAATGAATTCTCCACCAAAAAGAAGTGAACTCACTGTATGTAAACTATTGAAAAAGAACCCATTACTCATACAACATAAACTCAGTAGGTCTCTGAGGGCTTTGAGACACTTTCCTTCTCTTGATTAATGTGGGGAGCATACGAATAACTGGTTGTGGAATATGAGTGTGATAGTGTGAATTGCTCTACCATATGGTCTTTGCTAAGTGCATCACACCTGGTGCCACACTTAGCATGTTATGAATTGGAAACCATTTTATAGAAAACTCCTTTATTATAGTGCAAATAACTTTCAGCAGTGACATAATAATGTAAGAACACATTTAGTAACATTTTACACCACGCAGTAAATAAGAAAATGTTTCTTTGAAAATATGTCATCCGAGGAACATTATTTCTACATGAATGTCGGAAAATGCCCGGGCTGTTTTTTGTTTTTGTTTTTTCTCAAGGCAACAGGGCTTCTTCCCTTTTGAGGGGATATTTTCCTTTTAAGTCAAAGGAAATGATTTGTCATTTTAACAAGTCATCGATTCTAAGAATTATCTCCTCTTAGGGGGTTTTGAACTGAAGTTGGCAAGATTTGAAATGGGATTTCAAATTTTTAAAAAAATAATTTTAAGACAATTCTGGAATACCCCAAAAGTAAATCCACTTTTATTAACTGTTAAGTAGATATATACATTCACTCCAATTTTGCTGCAGAAACAGATTGTCTAAAGCCTGCCTTTTATTCCCCCAGAGCCTGATTGTTATTTATATTTTGTGGTTTTGGTCATATTGCAAAATTAGGGCTCTGAGCAGAAATAACTCCTTACATACCCAAATGCTTTTCCTGTGAAACTTTAAATTGCACTTTCCATCCTGAATTCCCACCTTAGACTTCACATGCTATAGAGGATGTGAACATTGTCTTCAGTTTATAGCTAACAATTAGTACAGTAGGATAGCCCCTTACTTATTTAGCTATACCTGAATCAGACCATCACATCATTTCAATGAATTTCAGAGGCTTAACCAAAAGGCTTCCACTGACCTCATAGAGAAAAAGAGGGTTAACAGTATATATTTACACTAATGTGCCTAAGCACTTGGCTGTTAACCAGTTAGCTGGTAGGTAAAGAGAACAGTGTTAATTCCAATCAGTTACACTCCAATGTCTCTAGTTTCTGCTGAATAATTCAGTGAGTGGGAATAGATGGTCGCTCAAAGTAGACCTCCTATAGGGAGTCTTCCACCATAAGTAGACTAATCCCTACAATGAATAACTCCTACTAAATATATTTCAGGGTGCTCTCTAAGTTTTTCTACACACATTCCTCAAAATCTAGGGCTTTATAAGCCACAAGAAGTTAAATTACAGGCTTAATAGAAAATACCTAGAGCCACAGAACAGCCCTCTTGGCTGAATAAGGCTGATTAAGTTCGCTGGTACATAAAGCTTTTAGGATATTTTCTTATATAACACAACGGGACTGTGCTAAACAGTTTCAAAGTTAAGAAGAACCCAAATATATCACCCACAAAAATTCAATTTTAGTTTGCTTTTTCTTGAACTTTGGTACTGAAACACTGTCTACATTCTTGACATGTGAAAATGACGTGGCCACTTCAGTGACTCTGCATGTTGTATAAAAAAAACGCAAAAGCAAAGCAGGACAGGGACATGGTATAACGAGACGCAGTATGCTGTACAAACAAAACCCAAATTATATATAAATATACCCCCACCCCCAGCAACATTTTCCCCCACTATCTGATCAAAGCAATGCCAAGGATCCTTCTCTCTGGGGCCAAAGCAGTTTGTGAAGTCAAGTATCCAGGACTCCAGCCACCCCTTGTCTTGTGGTGACATTTACAGTACTGCAGGCTTCTCCTGGAGATGCTCTGCCATCTGATCAATCCGCAAATTCAGAGAAACACCTACAGCTTAATTGGAAGCATTCACACCATTGGCTGAACTCGAAGACTTGGAGCCTTGGGAGTTAACCTTTCAGATAAACTAACTGGATCAGTTCCTAATCTGGATCCTATCTTATCCTAATATCTCAGCAGAGCCAACTCAGTAGGAAATGTTCTCTAGTTTGAAGCTCCAAAGGCATTGCTTAGGGATATTGGTGAGGGTCACATAATAAAATGATCTAACAAGTTGATATAAATTATTTCCAAGTAAGTTATTTGGGTCATTTTTTTTCTGCTTTACATTGCATTCCAGAATCATTTTCATATCATACTTTGAAAAGTTTATATAATAGTCATTTAAAAAATTATCTATGCAGTCACCCCTTATGTTTTCAATTAAACACAACTTAATGCCCTATTATATAACTCTAGGGAAGAGCAGTTAGTTTTAAGGAAGCCAATACTGTGCTAATTCACAGTAAAGAGAAAAAGCAATGTAAATAGAATTGTACATAATCTTAAATAACTTGAAAAGCAGTTTTATCGAAATGTTTTCCCAAAAGCACTTACAGCAATTTATATCAAGAGATTCTAAGGTTAGGAGTATGGAGGAAATGGTTCAATTCTTTAAGGTAGAAATTCACCTATTTCATGACTGTAATATATAGTTTTCCCCCTTGGACCGAAGATATTTGTACATTCAATAGTTCATAACTTGCTGTTCTTGAGACATTGATCATTCTCTAATATATATGTTGAGTATAAATAAATAACTACGAGAAAGCTTTAAAAATCTGAATTAACATTATGCTGTGCAAAAGAAAAAAACAACCAAACCTTAAAAAAACCTACATTCCATGTAAATACCCTGACTAAAATGTTGGTTGTGCTAGACAATTACACTTCAGTGCAGAAATGAATGAATTTCGGTGTACCGTTTTGTTGCTGTTTTAAGTCTGAGACACTTTTGCTTCTAAACACCACCTTGCTTGGAAAAGATGAATCACTTGCTAACAAACCACAAATCATCACACATCCATTTCAATTTTGTCTGAATAAAATCCAGCATAAATGTATTATTTTGTTCTGGGAATAATGGCTCGGTGTCTTTGTTCCAACAGCTTTCTTAAGAGCAAACCATGGTTGAAGTTGTCATTTTGGGTTTAAACTGCACAGAAAGAATAGACAGGGAAGCTTGCCTTTCGTTTTTGTTTTCTTTTAAGTCTCTGATCTTGCCAGGACACTTCTCCCGCAGTCAGACAGTTGTGGCACCTGATACTACTTGAACAGAGGTGATTTAAACATCAGCCAAGCTTAGTGATCTGGAGGTCCCCATTTATCTTAATGGTGTCGATTGCAGATAATGTTTGAATGCGGTGGTAAAAATCAAAAAGTTGGTGTCCATCCACAAACACTCTGAAACGTGGGTGCTCACAAAGAATTTCCACCTGGAAGAAACAAAATAACCATGTCAGTTCACAATTTCAATAAACTCTGCTAGGGAAAACAAGTAAGACTTCAAAATAAACAAGAAAGAAAGGCAACATCTTCAGTGGTTCACAGATCTTAGCACTGAAATCACTAAGGATTGTTAAAACAGATTGCTGGGCTCTACCTCCACAAGTTCCAATGTAGTAGGTGGAGGGTACCGCCTAAGAATCTGATTTTCTGAGTTCCAAGGTGATGCTGATGAGGCTGGAACAGGATGAACACACTTTGTGAACTATTACTCTACACCATTCAATATCCTTTAAAGATTTAAAATTGCTTAGGCTTTTAAAGTTCTTCCTTCTCCTGTACTCCGGAAAGCGATACGACATAGTACAGATTATTTATATGGCACTTAATGTCTCCACTTTTATCACCTTCAGAGGAGCCCCTCACAAAGCAGAATCCCTACTCATTAGCAACCTGTAATAATAGTTTAGAAACTCAAACATGGTAAACACTAAAGCAGAGAGGTTACATAGTAATTATCACTGGACCAAGGAAGTGTAATTAACAAGGCTTTGTTAAGCCAAACAGAAATACTGATTTCATATGACAAAGCTTTTTCTTCTTTTCCTTAAGTAATTCACCATAGAGTTTAATAATTGGCTCTGTGCTACTTATTTATTAAAAGCTTTGGTATTCATCATATAAGGAGATACTTCATATGTGATATTAGTCATATTTAATTCATATCATTACTAAAATTATAACACCAAGAAGGGCTGATTTCACTTCGATTTTGTTGGGAAGCATTACATTCCTCTTGGCAGTCAGAAGCTCTGGTTACTCACACTAGTGAGCTATGCATTAAGTTGCATCATTAAAAAATTGTCACAGACAAGAGGAGCTTAAGGGGCCATTACCATAGTAGAGAAAGGGGGATGTAGGGATAATGGGGAGGTGGCACCTGCCCCAGACTATGATTAAAAGGGCAACAATCTCAATTCCATTATTGACACGAAAGTCCTGGGTTCTTATTTTCCCCCCAGACTATAAGATGGGGATAAAAAGAATGATCTCTTCATAAGGCCCTTATATATTTCTAGATAAAGAGCAACAAGTTAAGAGTTGTTCCACTTTATAGGTATATGGACAACATGGAGCTTTAAACTGAGGTATGTTAATTGTGATGTATGTTGACAAGGTCTAACACAGACAACTTCATATCCAGGTCTGACTTTTAGAGAATCTTTCCTAATATGTGCATCTCTATTTGGCACTGCCTTTCATAGAAGGTGCTGTTAATGCTACTTGACTGCATAGGAGTTTTGAGCTTTGCTTCCGGTCCACTAGATGGGGGATGCAAATCTACACTCATCCAGGCCTAAGGGAAAGAATTTGTCAGCCACACAGCCTGTGACAATGAAATAGATTAAGGCTACTTAATCTAGAAGATAAAACAAGGATAATAGCTAGGCCTTATAACCAAAGGGACAAGAGAAAATCAAATGATAATCACTATATTCTTAAAAAAAAATCACAACTAAAGAGGTTTAGTGCTACTTAAAGGACGAGGAAAAAAATGAAGAAAAATTCTGATACTTATTAATATTTATGATTCAGGTATTTGGGGGCAGGTATCCAGTATATGAAGCACTAGGTTGAATTCTACAATCTGGACATGTAAATTTGGGTTGATTTACTAAATATATTGGCTAAAAAGAGCAAAGAACTACCATGGCAGGTATTCAATTCATATCAGCAAAAAGAGCTCTTTTAATCTTTTTTTCTTTCTTTCACTGTCACATGACAGTTCCTGGACATGCAAAAATTCTGGCTGCTTAAAGCATTCTTGGCGCACACTAGATGAGAACATCATCACTCTGCCAGTGGTCAGAGCTGAGGCATTCGAGGTACTCACCCTGAATGGCTGATCTGGAATGAATGGAAAGTAAGGGATTGCTGATTGTTCTTCGCCCTTTTCCCCAGATATGCAAGAATTTCTGAGTAGCTGCCGGTCTGTGAACACAGCTTTGAGTTCAATTGCCACGTCGGCAGGAGGATCTTCAGAGTCACCACAGGTCAAGCTGATAGCAAAGCTGAAAGGAAAATCATCTCGTTTATTCAGGGTTGGGTATAACAGCATATAAGGATATCCTAGGCTCCCATATTTCCTCCTTCTTCTCAGGTTTTGCCTGCTTTAAATGAGTCACTACTCTTCACACAAGCCGGGACTATGAAGAAGCAGAAAGACAATCAAACAAGTTATTTTTTTACTTGATGGAGGCTCTAGAGAAAACTTTAGCGGAATAGAAAAAAACTATACTATTAGGGATTTCAGATACCCAAAATCACCCAAACACCTGTGTCTTAATCCATTTCAGAATTCTCAAAAACAGCTCCAGGAACTGACCAGGGGAAATAATACATTGTAAGTATGGTTCTTATTTATATTAACAATTCTTACTCCAAGCACCATGCTTAAAAACCACACACACACACACACACACACACACACACACACCCACAAGAAAAGCCCTTTGGCCTCCTAAAGGGTCAAAGAGAAAATTATGTGGGCCTATATTTATAATCTCTGCTATAAATAGCTGTCTGGAGAAATGATGGCTTGGATTCATACACATTCTTTTCATGGGAACATAGTACTTTCTTGGCACTTCCAACTAGTAAGGCCGGCCACAGGGAGAGAGGAGGAGGAGGAGCAGTAAACCACAACAAAAGTGGGCAGGGCCTTGTACCTGTCACAGATGATCTGGCCACAAGGGTTATGTCTTACCTCTCGGGGTTGAGGTCAACGATACCCATCACTAACACCTTCTTGCCTGGTCTCATGCCGCCTTTAATGTGCCCACAGAATGGAACGATCTGTAAGGGAGAGGAGAAACAGGACGTTTACAGCGTGTTAGGACTAGCCAAGCCCTCAGATCCTGAGGACCTGACCCATCCGAAAATCAGAAAGGAAGTGATTATAGACAGAGACAGCACAGAACAAAATCATTTACCAGTCGTGGGAAGTACACGTCCGCTTGAACTGGAGAGCCCAAAGAGTTGTTTAAATGCCCATCATCTAGTTTCTAAAAATAGAAGCACACAGATTGGCTTTCCAAAAGTTCTTTTTGGGGCTTGGGGGGGCCAGCAGGGAAAAACCTACACAAATCTGGCAGAATCCAGCAGATCTCTCACAGAACACCGGCAGCGTCTGCAGATGCTGCCGCTTCATAGTCCATTGAACGGCAGCATAACTCCCCCGGAACAAAACCCGTCCTTTCCAACCATTAGCTTAGCCTCTGACGGTCCCCAAACCGTTCAGATTCAGACACAATCAAGGTCGGGGCCCACCGGGGAGCTAGAGCTCGGCGCTGAAGGAGCGCAGGCCCCTCCAACTGCAGGCGCCTCTGGAACCGCTGTCGCCTGGGCCTGCCCTCGGGGACGTGGCTGGAGTAGAGCGGCCGTGCTCAACTTGTCTCCGGAACCCACTGCGCGGACCCATTTCCAAGGGGGAATCCCCGGGACGTCGGGGGCGGATCTGGGGCGCGCGCCCCGTACACAGACAAACGCGCACACTCACACGTGCAACGTGCACACGGCAGCTGCACGGCACGGAGAGGTCTATCAACCCCACCTGGCCCTCCGCCCCCAAACACCCTCTCCCGGGCCAGCGGCCCTCCAGCCCCAAGATCCCTTCCCGCCCCCGACGCGGGCAGCGCACAGCCGGCTCCCGCTAACAGGTACCGGGGCGACTTCCCAAGCTGTGGGTGCGCTGGGCTGGGCCTCAGCTTTTAGCCCGCCGCAGCGGGGCTGGAGCAAGCGGCGGCAACATGCGGGGTCGCGGGAAGGGGGCGTCTCGCAGGCGTCCCGCCAGACTCACCACTACGGCATCACTGTCGGCCACCGATCCCGCCATCTTCTTGCACCGCGCGGCAGGGCGCGCGGCTGGCGGCCTGGCGGCGGCAGAGGACGTGGGACGCGGCGCGC
Organism: Solenodon paradoxus; assembly: GCA_004363575.1. Classification (NCBI taxonomy): domain Eukaryota; kingdom Metazoa; phylum Chordata; class Mammalia; order Eulipotyphla; family Solenodontidae; genus Solenodon; species Solenodon paradoxus. The sequence goes on along the minus strand of RJWH01002356.1, from coordinate 92,153 downwards.
GGGCTAGGATCCCGGGCGGTCCTGCGCCGGGCTGGGGCGCGGGTCCGAGGCTGGCTCGCGCGCGCGCACACACGCGTGCACGCGCGCAGGCGCGCGCGCAAGGTCCTGGCGCCGACCCGGCTGGCAAGGGCTGGAAGGAGGGAGGTGAGGGAGGTGGGGGAGGTGGGGGAGGCGGCGCAGGCCTGGAGGTTGGAGGTGGCTGTTGCTGCCCAGACCTGGGCTGCCGAGTTGAGGCTGCTGTCTTCCTGGGTGTGCTGCTGCCGCCTCCCGAGGAAGAAAGGTGGTGAGGGCCGCGTTGCGCCGGCCCTGGGTGGCATTTAAAGGCCGCCAGCGCCCGGTTCGGGAACCGGGAACAGGGCGGGGACCCGGCTAGGCTGCCGTGGCTTGCTCAGCTTGCCCTGCCCCTCGGCCATTGGACGGTAGCCATTGGACGGTGGCGGGAGGCCGAGGCGGGAGAGACGGGCCTGGCTGGTCGCGGCGTCGGGTCAGCGAGGGCCCAGGGTGCCCTCCTGCCTGTGAGGGTGGGTGGGGCTGTGTGATGGCGAAGTGGGGACCAGGGCCCGCCAGGTCACAGGTGCTGTGACATTCCCTCCCCTTCCAGAAAGCCTCCTGCCATGTTCTGGTTGAGGTCAAAGTCAAGGGAAAATTGGGGTGGGGTGGGGTGGGATGCGATGGAGGTGGTATTCCAGAGGCTCGGGATTTCTTGCAGAATTTTTTTCAGAATTCCAACACAAAGGAAGGACAGATTCATTGTGCTCTATGGTAAAATAAATAAATAAATAATGCGAGGTTTCTAGGCTTACATAAATAATTATTTGACCCAAAAGCAAGAGGCACAGAGGGCTCATGGCAGGGGCTTTTATTCCAGGAGGTTAGATAAAGAACAGTCCTCTCTACCCTGTGGCAGGATGGGCAGGTCTGAGGTTCCTGGAGGCTTTCTGGGGCAGGGGTCTAGCTAAGTTTTATGGTGAACCTGGACAGTGACTATCCTCAGAGAATTGTTTTCCCCAAGTCCCTGGTCTGGGGTAATAAATTTCCCTCTGAAAATCTTCTGACAGCCTTTGTGGAGTAATGCCCAGGGGGTGGGGTATGCCCCTCTTATTCCAAAGCACAAATTCTTTGATGGACTTTCCATGTTAGGATGATTATATAACTTCTCAGATAAAGCTATATCAACATACCCTTGATTAGGTGACATCTTGGCTTAAACATTCCATTGTGTGAATCACCAGGGTGTTTTACCCTAATAAGCAGGGAGTATGTGTGACTTACTGAAATCTCAGAGGGGCCCTCAGAGGCTCTCTTCCAGCCACTGTTGTGTCCCTGTAGCCTGGAATATCACTGAGGTTTTTGTGTCTTATATTTTCTTTTATGAACCAGAGCGAATCGTGATAATCTCAGTCTAGTAGGGAGAATTACCTGCACACGCCTGTAAGCCAGTCATAACCTTTGTGTGCTCTAAATTAGAGATGGAAATGCTGCACGGTTGTGACTCACAGTTTTACTCTTCGCTCAAAATCATACCTTATTTTAAAATATTGGTCAGTCATATGAAATGATTAACATTTTGGAAGCACATTTGAATATATCTCAATTTCTAGGAGGCTGGCATAGGGAAAAACTGCTGTGTAGTTCTTCGTTATAAGCTAAGACTGACACACATGTCGTGGTGGCTAAAGAGCCTGTTCTCTAGGTTCAAATCCTGGCTCTACAATGGACTAGCTGTGTGATCTTGGACAAATTAATATACTTCTCTGTGCCTCAGTTTCTTCATCTGTGAGCCAGGGATGACAGCAATGATGATGACAATATCTATCTCATGTTATTAGGAAGGTTAAGTAAATTGATTCCTGTACCTTAGAATAGTATCTGATACATAGTAAGCACTTACTCTACAAAAATACTGAGTGCTTATTGTATGCCAGACACTGGGGATTTTTTGTTGAGCTTACTGTCTAGTGGGGAAAGGCAGTCAATAAATAAATAAATGTCAGCTGGTGATGTGTTACAAAAAACTGGAACACAAGGTGGAAGAGAGAGGAGTTTAGGTAGTGCTATTTTTGAAGAGTGGTTAAGGAAGTCACCTCTCATAGTGAGTTTTGAGATGATCCCTGAAGGAAGGGAGGGAGGGATTAGTTTAGAAGAAGAGGTTGCTGGTAAAAGGAATTGCACAGGGCAAAGTCCCCAAGGGAAAGTATGTGAAAACTATTGTGTGTAGCAAATGCAGAGAATGAGTAATTGGAAATGCATGGACCTTGTAGATCATGTGAGGATTGGCTTTTATAAACTTGGGAGAAATGGGAAGACATTGGAAGTCTGAACAAAGGGGTGATTAGTTTGCCTTCCCTGTGTTGTAGCTATATCCCGCTGGCTGCTGTGTGGAGTGGCCTTTGTGAGGCGGAGACCTATGTAGGAGGGAGGGTAGAAGCAGTACTTGGGAGATTCCTGCACAGTCCAGGCTACATATGATGGCAGCTCAAATACAGTGGGAGAGATGAAGATGTGAGAAGCCACGGGACCTTGATAAGTCCTAGTTATCATTAGGTAGCTTTGAGAGTTCATATTGACTTCTGAGCCTCCGTGTCCTGCAAAATTAAGGGGTTGCACTCATTCTTCATTGCTTCTTACTGCTTAGAAAGTTCTTCTGGTTCCTGAAAAGGTGTGTAAATACCATTTAAATTTAAATGAGTTTGAGAGTGGGTGCTACTGAATGAAAATAATTTTTGCATTCAAGTAGTCTTTTAAGGTGAAGAATAATGCTTTGATTTGTAAGTAGAGTTGAAGATACTGGATTCCTTGAAATGAGTCTTACATTTTAGGAATGTAGAGAATAGGAGAGTACTCAACCTGCCCAGAACATTTTGACATGAAAAATTGCCTTTTATTCCAAAAATGCTTGATTCTTTCTCAATCCATCTATAGAGTGGTTTGATTTGACTATGGAGAGCAGGGAGAAAGCCTAAAGGAATTTCTTGTTATAATGAAATCTGAGCAGAGTCAAACTAACTTACAGGGAAAAGTCATTAGCCAGTTAATGAATTATAGAACTCACCTTTTTTAGTTGTATAGTGAAGGATAGGCAAACTTTATTCTGTGCTTCAATTACAGGTATTTATGTCTAAAAAACATTAACCAAGATTGTGACTGTTTTATGAAATGCAACTGTGAAATTCAAGATGAACTGCATTACTACTGGAAATTACTGAAAATGTTAAAGGGAATAGTGTGGGAGACAGTCAAAAGATGATTAGTGTAGAAAAAGAAGAATAAACAGGTCTTTGAGGCTAGACTCTGATGAAAATAGATCACTTCCTTTTTTCCTTCCCATTTCATATGTTCTATTCAAATGTATGCTTCAGCATTTCTGATATTGAGAGGTGAATACAGCATCGACGTCAATTCAGCAACATTTTATGAGCATTGCTGTATGCTACAATGTTGTGGACCGAGAAGAGATATTTGAAAATTTCCTTTCCTTAAGGAGTATACCTCTCACTCTGAGGACCAATGGCAGAATATAGTAATGGGAGATAATAAAAACTTCAGACCTATAGTTTGAGGAGATTCACTCCTGTCTGGAGGATTCACACAGCTTGCAGGAAGAAATGGCATGTCTCTGACCTCATGTATTGCAGCAGCTTTCACAGTCCCACAAAAGCAAGTCTTTGAAGATCATATTTCAGTTTATTCCAAAACTGCTCCTCTCCCTGGTCCAACAACCGGCTAAACCCTTGTTCTCAGAGACTGCCTTTGGTCTCCTGCTCTGATCCAGGTTGACATGTGCCTCCTTCCCTTACTGTGACTGCCTTCTTAGACCACCTAGTGGGCTCTGCTCCACTAGGACTGACTTGAAACTTCAGATCACTTGTTTTCTATCTGTGTGGATATACACATTGACTAAAGCAGGGTTTCTCAAGCTCAGCATGTTTGGCATTTTAGGTGGGGAAACTCTTTGGCTTGGGGGCCAGTCCTGTGTATTATAGGGTGTTGGGCATTACAGGCCAGTAGCAGCCTCTTCCTCAAGATGTGGTAACTAAAACTGTCCTCAGCTATTGACAGATGTCCCCAGGGGACAGTTGAGAATCAATGATCTAGAAGGTGTTTTAAAATTTCTATTATTCATATATATATACATATAGTATTTTTTGTGTATGTATGAAATGTATCCAATCTAGTCTACAGTAGAAACTCACACTTCAGAAAACTCTTTTTTTTTTTTGGCAAATTATTGCTTCCTGACACTATAGGAGCATTTCACAAATAGTTCCACATAGAACCCCTAAGACAAATGGGGGCCTGTGAAGACCTCTGTGGAGGTAGCTGCCAGCTCAAAATGTCTTTGTAGTATTGAGAAATTCGTGTGAATTTGCATCCTGTTCTACAACATTACTATGTTTATTTTGATCTAAACATAATGTACTCTCCATGCCTGGAAATACAGTAAAATCAAAGCATCCCAAATGTTTTTCTTATTCACCCTTCACTTGGCTCCACAGGGTGGTTCAACCACTTTGAGGAATAAGATGCTGCAGTTTTACAGGCCAGTCAGCAAACATTCAACTCTCCATAATTGTTTTTGTGAGGACAGTCTCCTCTCTCTGCTTGTGATAAATATTCATGGCGGTAACAAAATCTGCAAACTCAGCACTTTTTTACCTAGTTAATTAGAGGGCAAACATTTGTTAAGCTCTTTTTCTATATTTCAATACATGCTTAAAGTTCCTAATTATTTTAAGAACAATGGTGACGGTTATCAAATAATTATTTTAGACACACACAATATTTTTGTCGTACCAAAGTAATTAGGGGACAACCATAAAACTTGGCAGCCAATGCCAGTTCCTAACATTTCATTATTTTCAGTTTATTTATGAAGAAACTAGAACCAGCTTCCTGCTCGTATTTTAATTACTTAGCTCAGAAAGGATCAGTTTCAGAAACCCTCCATGCTGAAGAAGACAATGAGTCCATTCCCAGGGGGAATTCAGGGCTTTCCAGGAATGTGCTGCTTCCTACTCCAGGGATGTCCCTGTGGGCCCGTTAGCGTGTCTGAGCAGTCGTTGCTGAGTGCACCTGCTCCCGAAAGAGCCCTCCCCTGTGAAAGGTGGGAAGAGCCTTCTCCAATGCAGAAGACGAAAGCGAACTGGCAAGAAGAACAGAGAGAACACTGCCTCCAGCTTGCAGAACTGACAGCATGAATGAAAGATATTTTAAGATTTTTTTCCATCAGGGCTTTGTGTATTCACTGAGAGCCAAGGTTGTGCTTCTGTGTTTCCTCTTCACCCTCATCTCTCAGCAGTTTGAAGAGACAGATCTGTTCATCAGCCAGTCGATAAAGAATGTCAGGGGCCCATGTGGCGGTGCCCCAGGCCTAATTTCACTCTTATTTTGCTTGACAGTTCTGTTTTCATTTGCTGGTTTATAGTCATCGTTTTTATTGTCTGAGATTTTATTTTCTTGTTGTCAAGTGGTATAAAGGGTTTCTTAGTTTTGTAGTTTCATGGAAACTTTTGTGACTTGACTAGGTGAATGGGGGGTCAAGATCTGGATTTAGCAATCATTTGGAAATCCTGACTAATGGGGAGGAAAACTCAAGAGGCATGTTGCCAGGTATCACTTGAGTTTTAGAGGGAATGTGTTTGGGCGACACAGATTTCTGGACTTCCTAAAAGGTGAACTACACAGAGTAGGTATTACCATGGCACAGCTTCTGAATAAACTACCAGCTGGGAGACCCTTGGCAGCCAAATTTTATTAACTCAAGCGTTTCAGAGAAAACAGATTTCATTATTTATTCACCAACTCTTATTGAGCTGAGCTGGTTTTAGATGTCATTGTGATCATTTTTTACTTTTTATTTTTTGAAAGATGAAAAAGCAACCATTCCATTCTCACAACTTGAAATACTTGCCCTCTTTGCCCATGAGTTTCTTAAGAGTATCTCCATGCTCCTCATCTTTGGCTTCCTCCCATACATACTGCCTCTTGTAACAGACGGTATTCAGATGGATGGAAGAGCTCCTCTGGCAACATGGCCCAGAAAATAAAATGAAATGTTTTGAATTCAGAGTTGGCTCCATTCTACCTCCAATCAGATAACATGTTTTCTGTCTAAATTTATCTGTTAATTCATGCCAGAGTTGTCAAATGATTAATTTATCCCATAGCGAAAGAATAAATGAAGAGTTGAAGAAAGTGTCTTAAAGTACAAAATATTCCAATAGGTAGTCTGCATTGTTGAAATTTGTCAATAGGTAGCCTATGTTGTTGAAATTTGTCACATTTCATTCATTTACAACCTTGCCCTTGGTTGGCTAGGTGCTTCTCCTAAACCTAAGAATTGCCTGGAGAGAGAGAGAGAGAGAGAGAGAGAGAGAGAGAGAGAGAGAGAGAGAG